>DWEE01001436.1:0-13386 GCA_018245755.1 Parelbella macleannani
ATAATTTAATCCATTTGAAACCCAACAGTGCTTGATTGCATTACCTAGCACTTTTTTAGCGTATAGGAAACAAAGGTAGAAATATTCCACAATGACAATTATGACATTTAAAAGTGTGCCATCACTAAAGTTGTTCATCCATAAATATATCTTATTGCAATTGATTATTAAGTAAGACTTTTACAAAAATTTTGTAAATCTACAATAATACGAAAGAGAGATAATTGTGAAGCAAGTTTTATTGATACATATTCAGTTCATCCCTAGCAGTGTACAACCCCTTTCTTTTATGACGTAGTACTGGTCAATACAGAGTGCTATGAGTAAGTGGCAGTAGAACAGTCCGTAGAGCGCTCCGCTCGGCTCATTGTCTAACAGCACAGCAACAAACGCTATTACATTGAGGGTGATTTGCAAGAATAGGTATAGTTGTTCAGCCATATCGTGAACTTGGTCAACTAGGTACAGCACGACGAACATTACTGACAACACTAGTGTCGGCGCGACAGCGAGGCAGTGTGTAACGCCGGCATCAGTCAATACGAACGGTATTATCATAAGGAGCATTGATATTACCTAAAAGTAAATTGGATGCTTACATTGAGCATTCGACATGCTTAATAGTATGAAAATATTTCAGAAGAGATGCAATTCTAAATTTGTATAAATATTTTGGAAAACAACACTGTAATATGCCATTTAGAGAAATACACACTAGTTCAATTTCACGAAAGTGAGGATTTTCTCGTTCATCAATATTCTATGGTTCATAACTGCGTATATATGAAATAAAATTTAAATAATATTCTATTGATAACAACTCCGTAAAATAAATAAACACTCTAAACGTCACGTTGACATACCTGTCATTATCAAATTGTCAATATTGTCGCTAGCTCAATTTTACAAGGCTATCATTTTTCTAGATCCTATTTGCATTAAGCTGTGCTTAGAGCGATCAAAAAATAAAGATTCTTCGAGGTTCATATCATGACATCGTTTAATTCTAACAAAGACACAAGTAAATGAATATACTTTCACGCACAACTAAACGTGCAACCCCTTTCGTTAGCTATCAGAAATAAATCGAGAGATAATGCTGTTAACAGTGCAAAATAAAATACACCGTATATTAACCATAACCAAACTCTTATGAGGTTTAAAAGGAAACATTGAACAAATGCGCCAAATGTAAATAAAATTTGAAAAAATAGATACATTTTTTCCATAAACAGCGGCACTTTCCTTCGTAAATACAAAATTATAAATAATAATGAAATTATCAGAGTAGGACCTGTTGAAATGCAATACATGTGTCCTTGAGGTCTTGGGATTGCAATTGGCAATAAAGTTATAACAAGTGCGATTACCTACAAAGCAACAAGTTAAATTTGAGATCTTGATAAAAAATTTAAGCAATATTTCGAGAACTGTTGTTTTAGATACTTACAAATTCAACCAATTTCATTATAAATATGTTATATTTTATTAATTCGCTCCATTTCTTATCAACTGGTACGGAATCTGCAGAATAAATTACAAAGATTTTATTTGATACATTTTCATTTTTTTATTATCATTTTTTAATATACTTTAAATAGCTGAGATATTGTAATACATTGCAATTAAACTATCAGGAATTTATGGATTTTCTGTAATTTTACTAACAATCGAAGTATTATGCGCGTATAATCTTACTAATTGCTACATGGTTTCGTTTTTACATAATAGAAAACCACACATTTTTGTTACTTACCGTTAATTATCATATCAGACATTTTACAAAGTGTTGAAAGTTCCGTTCAAATTACGTATTAGTATTTAAATATCTTCATAATGATGTAGTAATTGTTCGTTTCGTAAAATAAATTTACCGATGTAAAATACAATAAGCTCTATTAAAAATATACACTTTCATAGATAAGTCAGTAGCAAACTTTGTTGTCTTCTTCGTCAATTTCATTATTCTCTAGCAACATGTATAATTACAGCCAGCCTGTACGAACTATAATCCAAGCAAATTTTTTTTGTCTTATCGTGTTTCATATTATCTTATTGTTATACCACGATAGAAATGTGCATTATTTTATGTCCAATTTTATTTTGAACAAAATATAATATGCAACACTATTACAGATTAAGTTAAATAACACTTCTTAGTGGCATAAGGCATTACTGTTGTCAAGGTGTTTAATAGTTGTCAATCAGGTGTCATTACGGAGCTGGTGAGTGGCAGACAAATAAAACGATTTGGCTGTTTCCTGTGATATGCATTAAATTTAATTGCACTAGAGAAACAAAACATAATGGAGGAAGAAGACCCTGTGGTGCAAGAGGTAAAACAAACCTTATATCTCAAACGTCAGCATGATACCAAATGAGGTTATGTTATTGTGCCTAAAGTCTCTTTTTTCGCATGGTTCTAAATTTTTTTAATATTTTAGATACCTGTATTCTTGTCCCAAGCTTTGGCAAAACAGCTCTACATATACCAATATCCCGTGAGGCCAGCAAATAGGGACTGGACGGACGTAAAAGTTAAGAACGCATCTGTGAAGCCAAAGAACCAAATGGTTAGGCTGGAAATCGGTCTACCTTCATATAGCGAGAGATATTGTTCTTCTAAAAGTGAGCAGATCGCTCTCAATACTGATGGACCTCAGGTAATAGACATGCCACTACCAAGTTTAATTTAAAATTGCATAATGCAATATTCATACTGTTGTTTTATAACAGTGTAACTTCGTAACTGTTTCCAAACTACATAATATTAAAACTTCTGCCTACATACTACTTATTATCGCTGTAATTATTTGGAAGAATGAGAAGTATTAAAAATTTGCTGTAAAAATGTCAGGGGTTAAGTTGTGTGGCAAATCTGAATATAATTTAAAAAGATATTTTTTTATCTGTTGATTTATGTCATATATAATTGTTAGAAATGTTTAAATGGTATTACTGACTTTAATCCCTTTAGCATTCTCTATTACTCAATCCTCATATGATCAATTATCATCAATTCACATTAAATTAATATCTATATTTGATTCAAAGGAATATAGACAATCCAGAGATAGAGAAAATGACAAAAGCAAGTATTTCAAACATGGGAGAATGGACAAAATTGTCTATGAGAGCAATGCACCATGTTCTGAGGCCCGGCATTATGCTGTTGGCATCCTGCAAGACAAGGAACTCCACTGCACACCCGTACAAGGTTATACTATTTTTATTATATATATTTTAAATTACAATAATTAGAATTACACTCCCAGTGACAATGTAAAATAAGACCAGGAGGCCATACTTTAATTAGTTATTCGAGGGGCAATGATTCTTAATGATTGAAATGTAATATAATTGTAACTATAATAATTGAAATAATTTTTTAGCAAAAATATCCCAAATCCAAAACATGTGTTTAATGAAATCATCATTTTCAACTACATTTAGTATATTCACTTTATTATTTGAAAATAGGTTTAAAGATTAAAGGTTGAAGCAGTAACTTGGGACATCATAATATTGTATGTTGTTACTGCCTCAATTGATGAGATCTGATATTTGATTATATCATCATCATCATCATCATTATCAGCCTACCCCCGTCCACTGCTGGACATAGGCATCTCCAATATAGTGTAATATAATTTGATTATATTTTTTGCAACATACACATTTTTTACTTACAAGAATTATCCAATGAGGTACCTTTTTTTAAAATGATAATCTAGCCTACAAGACTGATGAGTTTTTTATTTTTAACTTAAACTGCTAAACAGTGTTAAAAATATGAGTGTGACAGAAATACAAAATTGCAATAGATAGGAAAATAAATGTTGTTACCATAATTTTATAGCTGAAATAAGGATGTAGTGTTTCCGTTTTCAAATCCTAATGATGTCAATCCAGGAATAGTTCAGCTCCGACCGACATGTTCATATTATGATAAACAAGACTTACGAAAGGCTGAAAAGAACAAGGCAGATGATGATGGTGACGAAGAGGAACCTGAAGCTCAGCAGGTTTGTACTCATTTTCTATAAATAATATTATGTTTATATTTTGTTATGGTATCAATAATGTTAATATTTAAACCCAGACCAGTTATCATGGTTTATTTACTATGTTATGACTGTCCATTTAACTACCTCATGCGAATTCTATGCCAATGATTTTAATCTCGGCCACCCTGCATAAGAGATGAAATTTTAAACCACTTCGCTATCATGGCTTTTTCTGATAATTTCAGATTAATTTGTTTAGATGACACCGTAAATTTTCGGGCATGTCATATTCAGAAGTGTTCATAAAAATTTGATTTTGTGTGGTTTCCATAGTAATTTTTTACCTAGATAATGTAAAATATTTTTTCACATAGATTACAGTGAAATTTTCGCGCCAAGAGACCGAGCTGGCCAAGAAGGCGAAACAAAAGTCCTACGAAACCATGTCACAGCGTATCTCCGACGAGCCCTGGTTAGACGCCCTGTGGAAAAACTCTCAAAGCTCGAATGCTGAGGTAACTTTCTATTACAGCATATTTATATATGTTAATGAACGTTAAAAGGTCATATAGTTCTGGTTGTGATTTGACAACTGATTTTCGACCTTATGTCAACAGCTGGAGCGTCTCAAGCTCTTCAGCGCGAATACATCAGACGGATCTGCGTTGACGTTGCCCGCTCGTGAATATGTCCGTGCGCTGGTTCCGCCACACGAGGAAGAAGAGCAGGTCCCTGAAAAGCAACTCTCACTACAGGATCAGGTCAAGGAGTTATTAAATAATGGTGAGTGTTTATTGTTAACTATTATATTTAACAGTGTTAACAAAGTATCGATTCTAATTTAACTGGTTTCAAAGAGTCAACTGGCGGTGGGTCAGAATATAATAATGGAGAAAAATGAAAATTGTTTCATAGGTGCTTTGACTGAGGTGGGAGTACATGCTCTGGTCTACCCGGTCTCTTAGGAGAAGTACGGGGCTGATGCGATGTGGTGGTGGATGTGAATAAACGGCGAGGTACACTTGCAGCGAAGTTGCTGACGTTCGGCGAGATCCGGTCGCTGGTGAAGGCGGCGGAGGGCGAGGCGGCGCTGCTGGCGGCGCTGGGCGGCGCGGCGTGCTGCGTGCGCGGCGTGTGGGCCGCGCGCCGCCCGCCGCGGCTGCGCTCCGCGCTGCACGCCGCCGCGCGCGACCACGTCGTCAGTGCCCGCTCACTACTGCCCATTACTTATATTACATTTTAGCGACACTGCGGAAGAAGACCCTCTCCGCTTATGTCCAGCATTGGACTGAGGCAGGCCGATGATGTTGAAGGTTTACGGGGATGCTAGGGGTCGGATATGTTAAATCACCTTTGTGAATCTAATTCTATGCTTAGATCGTGCGTTGACTAAATTTGACGTAAAATTGGTAGGTTGCTACTCGTCTAAATGTATTTTTTCATATGACACTATCTGGCGAGTCACGTGGCATGCCACTAGTATCAAACTTCACTTTTAACAACGAAATTAATGTACAACCCAATTTATCAATTGAAACCATGGCTGCAAAGTGTAAATAGGTTTTAATTATTAATAAAATAATATTAAAATATTATATCATATTCGAGTGTATAATGAAAATCAGTATAATTACGCATGGGAATCGTTTAAAACAATATTTATAATATAAAGATATCAGCGTTTACTAACTTCTGACAGTTTTTTCAGCAGTTCATATATACATATGTACATAGATAAAAAGTTACTAACATCTTACACGTTTGACCCTTTCCAGCTATACCTGTTCACACAACACAAGTACATCGACCGACGCAAGGTGACGGCCGCCATCCGCCTGCCGCCGCAGGAGGTGCTGGAGATCATCGAGTCCGTCGCCAAGTACAACCCCAACACCGGCTGGGAGCTGCTCATCCCGCCCGACACGGCCTTCGAGGAGAAGTACCCCGAGGTGATGCAGCGACAGAATCTCTACTGGGAGGCGAGACAGCGCCTGTTCAACGAGACTCTAATGGGTGACAGCGTACCTAAGCGACAGCGGAAGAAATCTCAGAGGGATTCCATTGGCTCGGACTCCATGATGAGTCCGAAGCCGCGGTGCAACAGTGTTAGTGAGGAAGACAGTGATAGAAAACGCCCCAAGAACAAATCCGCCACGGGCAGCGGCAAACGGACGCGAAATATAAGTGTCAGCAATTCATCCGATAAATGATATATAGTGTGTGTTAGGTAACTTATCAAATTCTTAGTTTCATTATGTTGTCAGTTGTTAAGTGTTATTAGTGGCTGTAAGACGGGATGTTGAGATTATTAATTGGTTAAATGAAGGATGAGAAGTTATTTAGCGACAAGGAATAAAGGTCTTCACAGACAGAGGTATAATGTATATCAATATATTGTACTATAATATGTTATTATTACAAACAAACACAGATGATAGCTTTGTCGTTATATATATTTTTATGGTCTTTGGATAATATGCCATGCTATAATGAGAAATGTTTTGCTATATCTGTTCATATATTTTGACAACATAAGAAAATGTATATGATACCAATATATGTGGTCACTGAAGTGTTATTGTAGACAATATATCATCATAAGCCTTGCTATAATATATATTACAGCTCCTTCTGTGGCGGTCTTAATAGGAAAAAGTTTAATGTGTACCATAAGTAATAACCACTTATTTCCACAGTAACAATGTACGAATTATGTTACATTGCTAGACAAGTTGAACTAAGTCAGCATTGACATATAAATGCTTAAAAATATAACCAATCCTTGTTAATCTAATCATATGGGAAATATTGTTTTACTTATAAGATGTAAATCGGTCAATAGTGCAATTCTGTGAAATCAGGAGTCCATAATATTTGTAAGGGTCTAATGTATTGAGGGAATTATATGGCACCCTTTGTTATAATAATAGATTAATTTTATCGAAATAATTATATAGCTGCGGGAAATATTATATTATGAGTACTGTTAATAATACTTATCGCTAACATGACACCCGGTTGACATATCAGTTGATCTATCAAATAACATTATATCAGTAATTTTGCCAGTACAGTGTGTCTAAAACATGTTTATTTTATGACTGATTTTCATTTCTTTGCTATGAATATTTTTCATAGATAAAAGTGGTTATTTGTCACTGGATTTGATGTACCAGTGATGCCGGGCCCAATGAAGAGAGATAAAAGCTAAGTGAGAAGCAGTTAGTACTTTCCTCAGTTTCAGTGTCCTTGACATCCACAGATGGTTCAGACCAGGTGATAGTCCTTTTTTCCTATAAATAAATACTTTAAGTAATTTGTCCACCCATATTTACAAATCATTGATACAATATAAAGAAATAAATTGTTTTCGGAAATTAATATATTTTGATGGTATAAGGCCCGATCTAGCAGGGTCTTACATGATGATGGGATGGTTGTGTTTAGAGAATTATACATTCTCAGGAAAGTATGATAATACAATTCTTTATAGCAAAAAAAATTGTTATTCGTTATTTATCCTAATTTGTCTTAGAAGTTTAAAAAATAAAACAGGATTGAAATAGGCACCCAGTGTTACCATGTAGCAGAATGTAGAATATGATAATTTGATGACTTTGGTTCCTCAATATTAGTTCTGATTTAAAAGTATATCAGTATGATGTAAATATTATATGGCTAAGCATTCATCCATATGTGCATTGTCTAAAACGTATTTTCTTGACTGAAATATAAAAAAAGGTGGCCCATATGTTACATTCAAATAAAAAAAGATTGGGGCTCAAGAATGTGGCCATTGTCAAATTATATAGCTAGGGCTGCCATCACTCGCAATATTACATATGCCAGAGTAACATGTTTTGCTTGATATTTACCATTTTTAAAGTGACATATATTAGTATATGACATGGATCATACAATTGTTTGGAGTTTTTTTTTACAATGTAATACAAGTATGGAGTATATGCTGTGTGGTAAATAGTCACTGCAGCCATCTAATATACAAATAGTGTTCTCATAGAGATTGATCAGAATAGTGCATCAACTTCTTAGAACTATGTAAGAATCAACCCTCGTATCTTTGTATGGCTGCTTTCCGATTTTAACTTGAATGTTACCAATAAATATCTTCACTACTGGTACATTTTTAATCTTTAAATATACTTTGCATATGTTATAGTATTTGTTTTGTGTAGTCAAATATTCAGTTTGTTGATTTTGTATGAAATGTCGAATGTTGTTAGTATGTTAGTAGTTTTCTGTTTTAAATGCAACACCTGTAGTTAGTTGTTTTTAATACTTATAAGACAGATGTGGGCGAAACAGGGAAACAAATGTCTTGTTTGATTTCTCTTATTTATATATATCGCAATGCAATGTTTTCTTGCAATAACCACATAGATATTTTGTTTAATATAATTTAATAACACTTCAAAGAATGCAGCATCCTTATCAAAATAAAATAGTTTTAGGTACATTATTGTTAATGTGTAGTCACTCTAACAGAACTTGAATATGTTTCAGTAGTTTCATTCTATTAGAAATTTTCGTTTGTCCACTATATATCGGATTTTTATTAAATATATTGTTAGTTTCAATTTTATGTATGTTAACAGTGTATATATTGTTTTTGCTCTCCTGTCAATTGTTAAACCTCTGTCATGTTTTCGTTCACCTATCGTGTTTTCGTTCATCTGTCATGTTTTAGTTCATCTTTCATGTTTTCGTTAACCTATCGTGTTTTCGTTCATCTGTCATGTTTTCGTTCATCTGTCATGTTTTAGTTCATCTGTCATGTTTTCGTTCACCTATCGTGTTTTCGTTCATCTATCATGTTTTCATCCGCTGTCATCGTACAGTTATTGTACAAAAGTCGTAATACGATATTGTCAACATAGATGAAGTTATGATGCCTTTACTAAGCCTTAATATCTAGAGAAATATTTATGTTAATCGAATTAGACGAATAAAATCTAGCTCCCGATATCTAGTGCATTATATATATATATTTGACCTTGTAAATGTATATATTTGACCTGATTAATTTTTTTCTTAATGGTACATACAGTGTTGTTAAAATATGTAATTAGTACATATATTTTTTAATGTTTCCATAGGAGAATAATATTTGTAATAAGCACACAATTATTGAAACGGAGTACTAATTAAGTGTAGGTAACAAATTTTTATAATATTATTGAACATCATTCATATAAATATGTGACAATAGAATAAGATTCGCCGAGAGATTTGTAGCAACGAACCCATTAATCAATAAAGTGAACATGAATCAAGGTAACCTGAGCCGAAGCACCCACAGTTTAATAAATATATAAATATTAATTAAAGGAAAACGAGGACTGATGTCTAGGTCTTCCCCTATTTTAGGAAGGGGCAGTATGTATTGCAATAATTGAACGTTTTATATCTTTTAAATATTTTTATATAAATATTTGATAAGGTCGTTTGTGATTCCTATTATTACCTGTTGTTACTACAACATTTGCATAAACAGGCAACATTGTTTTAATGCGGTATGTATTGTTGAAAATATTGTAAAATCCAAATATGTTACTGGCAAGCCTGAAGCTTCGCTTGCAAGTATTGAAAATAATGGCGTCGTTACAAAATAGCCGGGAATAACTTTTTTTATGAGTTAAAGTCGCTCTTTTTTAAATTTCGAACGGAACTGTTTTCTCTAATGAATTCATTATATATGTTTTTCTTCAATTGTTTGTGGTTTGTGAATTTCTAAACTGCCATTTGACTAACAGTTTAGTTTTAATGTTATTTTTGTTGTATATATCCATTTATGTTTGTATCACAGGCGGAGGATATTGTGTCATATTCAAAATAATATTAAAAACTAATATGTCACATAATCATCATTAATTATATGTATATCTGAACCTGTACGTTATATTGTCGGTTGATGATTGATAAAAACAAGCAATCATAGAATAAAACCAAAATGAGGGAGATACTGAACGCGTGATCGCGTGAACGCGTAAGGGATCATTGGACAAATTCGTTATACGTTGCATATCGAACATTTATCACGGCTCGAAAAAAAGCAAAATTTAAGCACTGCTTTAGAAGACATGCCCATTAAAGTGCCTTAAGATGAATCTATGTAAGTATATGATTTCTACCAAGGAATAAAATAAATTTTTAGTTCGACCCAAGCGTTCTCTGTACACAAATGTTTAACCAGGTGTTTTGTGTGTACACAAGAATAAGTAGTTTATAGTATGCGAGACAATTGATTTGGAGCGGTCACTGCCCCCTTGACAACACGCGTCTAACATCAAATTGGCCCAAACTTTTAACTATTATTTTGAATAGATTTGCAGCATTAAGTGCGGTAAGCATGCGTTATCGTTTAGTTTTTACATTAGATTGTTTGTATTAGGTATTATATTAATTGTAACTGTGCAGACAGGGCCTGTGATATTTATAAGACGAGAAGTATCAGGAATTATTTTGACTATTGAATGTTAAAAAATGAAGAACTTTTTTTTACATTGAGTTTGACATTTAACTCGACCCTTAGCAATATAAATTAACAGAAGCTAAGATTATACGACATCTTTTGTCAAAGTACCAAATTTACGTTCCAGTTAATTCCTAGTGACGTGCCACAAAAGGGGATTTTCGCAGAGTTAATTTTTGTTTTAAAATGGCAACTAAGTTTTGTTAAAATTCCCACCACGCGCCCATAAAACAATAATTAATATGGACATCGAAAGCTATTTGTCATTATCAACGTATCTTCCCCAATGGAATTCAATCTAAGCAATATATTGGATATTGTATCAGAAATGTTTTATTTAATCTCTACAAGCAGATTTCTTCTTGTTTACTTGTGTTTAATATTAGTATTATGTTATTTTAATAATATTTAGTTGCTTCCTCATTTGTATCAACCGGTCCATAACGCGGTCAGCGAGTTAAGAAGCGAATATTTAATGGTATTTGAAGAGCGGAATTATAATCATTGCATATGTGATTCTGTATATAGTTGTTATTTTTTTATAGTAATGAACATTTTAAAGCATTTCGTGTTTTTTTATTCTCCACCAACTGATATCTGCGACACTGCGATGCTTCTCATATTGACCCTTTGTACTTGTATTTAATATGGCCATGAAACAGGGGTAATAAAATAAAAAAAGACTGTTTCGACCGCATCTGTAAATAACTTCTTGCGAGCGGTGTGGTAAAATGTATGATGTCACCTACGTTGAGACATACGAGCGCAACGGTGAAACTTGTGATGGTCGCATACGCTGAGACATACGAGTACCAAGGGTTAGAAATGTATTCTATTGCGGAGGAACAAATATCGGAAGCGAAAATATACCTTACTAACAAAATTTCTTTGCAAACAATGTTATTCATTTCACTGTTTATAGCTAAAATATATAATAGGTATACATATACATATCTTCACGCCAAGTCCCTTACGGTGTAGGCAGAGAATACGGAGTAATAGGTATGTATGTTTAGGAATATATGAATTATTCGATTCTCAACCAAATTATTATAAGGATGGAGATGAATATAAATAAACGTAATTAAATAAAACAATTTATTAGTTTCATCATCAAATACACATTCACGACACATCTTGGTGCATAACAACAGTTATAGATTATTGAAAACGTGAAACATAGACTTTAATATAACAACTGACTAACAAATTAATAGATAGTAAATACAATAGCGATTAGCAAAATACTTATCAATAGTTACATAGAAATTACTTTGCAACGATTCGCTTTGCTGATATACAGCCAGTTGTACAGGCCGTGTCGAATCTCTTGTCGTAAGTATATCAATTATAATTATTATAACATAACACCACGTCCCTTAAGGATACGCAGAGAGCAGCGAGTGTCAAATATCTCTATCCTTAGTCTTGACTTGCTTCTAGATTCCTCGCTCTTAATACACTTTCAGAGACTTGACTATTGTAGGTAATAGTCATGCATGGAATACTTTTTTGTCCGCGAATTGTTGCGAAGTAAAATTAAGTTAACAAACATATTTCTATAACGGGTGTTCCAGGTCTAGAAAAGGCCCCTTTTAATAGCAAGGAAGGGCAAGTTCGCTACACGTTCCTTAAACTAAAATTTAATGTGTATAAGTATCTTCATGCTTCGTTAATGAAGACGAGCGAAAATATGAGTCCCTCGTCGACTCGCCAATATCTCGTAAGTATTCAGACTGAGAAGCCCTCAACAATGTTAATAATAACATAATATAGGCTAACCAGAACGGTCTGCTCAATATTTCCTTTATAGTACAGAAATTCTCAAAAACATTACCACTAACGGTCACCGATCAATGAATGAAGGCGCTTACCGTTATTTAACTTGCGTTATTTTTGCCCATTGCTTGTAATTTGAAAACTTGCCGAAAAAACACTTTGATGGGAGCTATAAATCAACATAAACTCGTTCCAATTACTACCCGTGTTACCAGATTTTTATTTTATATTTTCACAAATACTTTGTACATTGTTCAGGTAAACATGTTTTCACAATCACCTCTAATAGTATAATTATTAGTATTCGATTCATACTTAGATAAAAATCTATTAAAAAATGATTTGGTAACAAAAATCTATTAAAAAACATCAATTGAAAATAGTTAACACAAACAAAAGCTAGTAAGTTTTAATTTTTACAATGAAATCATTGAAACTATTACAGTGACATTTTTTTTTAATATATACACATTATTAACATACATAAATTTTTCCATCGTTAATATTATAAAAACAAGAATATAATCTAACAATACAATAACATTAGTGATTAAACAGTAATCTACAATAATAAAAATATTTTGGGGGATGGTGGGTACTAGGGAATTTAAAAAATAAAGTCACGTTTAAAAAAAAGTTACATTCCTTCTGTTGCGTTACCGCGTTTTTACGGAAACGTTATTACCCGTTAAGAATAATATTAAGTATACCATAACGTAAATGCAGCGAGTTAAAAAATTATATACGTACACATTGACAATCGATATTTTCGATATTACGTTAAGGCAGTAACTGTAAAAATGTATAACAGAGAATGAAAGAAAATATATTAGGAATCCCTTTCGCTATTTTAAAACCGTGTCCGATTACTTGAGACCTGCGTGTTACATAGGTGTACTATTTCCGATGATTAAATATCGGCCTTTTTTGAAATAAATACAGTTAACCTGTTACTAAACTTGTCTTAAAGTCTGTTGAAGAATATCATACTTGTCAGTACGCCGGTCTCAACCACCGCATGTATGTTCTAATTTACTCATAACGAGGTATATTATTGATTACCTACATATTTCAAAATATGGTACTATTTAAATTGAACTCGTTACT
>DWEE01001437.1:0-13385 GCA_018245755.1 Parelbella macleannani
AATTGCGATATACCGATCACAAGTACGAGTACTAGAAATTCTAAATTAGAAAAATTCGACCATACCCGACCCGGGAATCGAACCTAAGACCTTTCGACCAGCCGCCGCGCTTTCAACTATTCGATCAATGGGGCGGTTAGTGATGATGATCAGGACAGAAATCAATAGTTAAATAGTGTAAAACTTGTTTGTTTTAAAATACGTCTCGTACGTCGGAATAAAATCTACGATAGAAATCATATTATTGAATCTTTATAAATTTTATTTATGTTTACCGGACGCAAAGAATATAAAAATTATCAGTTTCAGTACACGTACCTATGTATATAATAAAGTTCATTCAAAATGTAGATGATGAAAGTCTTCGAAACCTTCAATCTTACTCATAATAAATCACGGGCTGTTAAGAAAAAGATTCACTTCGCTGTCGTGACTACACATTGCCGACGTATGGGTGGCTACGAGACCTGCGGAATACTACTGAGAATTGTGCTGTCATTGTTCCATTAGACGTCATTATTACCTGCGCCGCCAGTCCCGGCCTCTATTTACATAACTACCATGAACATTCACTGTTACTTCATTTTGGCTGCTACCAAAATAATAATATCGTCTTCCAGTTTTAACTATAACACAAAACAAGATTATCAATTAAGTTTCAACTTGCGTGTTGTATGTTAAATTTGTGAAACCAACATGTCGTATTTGTAACGAGTATAAAAATGAGCCGGAAACTATAAATTCGTCATTTCCGCTCCCCGTAATTGTGTCGTTTTTGAACTATGGCAGTTGCCTTAGACGTGCGTACAAACGTTAGAAGAAATTTAATATAGTTGAATTGCTTTATTATCGCTTTCATCATTTGAATCACAGTTACGTTACTTTTACTATCTCTAGTTTCGTAGATTTTTTATTTTACTGAACTTAATTTTCCATATGTTGGATTCCTATTTGCTTGTTGTAGTACAGGTATTTTGGTATAAATATTAAAATGGTAAGGGTGGATGAACTTTAAAGTACCATTGTGTCGTTGGACCTTCGACAGCTGGAGGTCAGGTTTTACTTCACTTTTGTGGACTTGCTCGGTCTACACAAGTAGTTGGTTCACGTCATACAATCTGCTTTACATTGGGCTCTACGCTGTCATTATTGTTATTCGCTGCCAATGTATTCAGGAGGTCAGAGCGTGATGGTCGTTCGCTCGGGTGGCGAGGTGACGACCTGCGACTCTCGCTTACATTTCAATATGTAATGACGGAACAACGTCAGCGGTAGATACGAAATTGTACATTAAAATTGATTCAATTCAATACATTCAAAGTGAACAATCACGTTTCTGTTGTGTACTTTTTCGTTTCCCCTGAAAGCTTAGAATCCTTTGAAGCGGTGAAGCCGTAGAAAGGACTGCGTAGGCAGCGCGGGGCGGCACTTCGCGCTCGTTGCCCGCACCACGTTACAACCGCTCATCGGATAATTGTGCCATTGGATTTCATTACTTCTTATTGTTTTTTTACTGTAAACGATTTATCAGTTTGTTACAACACTAAGTACTACATATAATAAAGTAGAAGGTGCATTTCAGAACTCATTTTGGAGTGTTATATTTCTAATGATAATAATTAAGAGAATCAAAATTAGGTATTTCAACATATAAATACATTTTCCTTTGTTTTAATAATATATTGAGTTGCTAATTGTTGGTTATAGCGGATATATTTTTTATATCTAAACCAATTATTTAAATGGCAAAACAGATGTTAAATATTGACGCGTACTTCAAATATTAAACCCGTGACGGGCAGCGAATACGTGGCAGTTGTAAGTTATTCATTATTTGCAGTGACACTTTTATCGTTTCTGTTTACGCCGTGAAGTATTTAGGGCGCGCGGCTCACATTATAGTTTAAGTTAACTACACACTCGAACGTCAACGTAACCTTTTCTTGATATGATAGTATCAAAAGAACACATAAAATTCGTCTTCGTGCCTGTAAAGATATAATTTTTCCACAATCCATACAACCATGTGTGGTGGTGTAGATGTGAAGTAGAAATTGTATGGAAAAATGAATACATGATATTGCCTAACGATATTAGTCGTAAATAATAATGCCATATTCAAATTATTTCAAACCAAGTAAATAGGTGTATGTTTATATAGAAAAATCTATTTTGATGTTAACTCTGTCCACAGCAAGCTTATAGGAACACAATAAAATATGGACAAGTGATTGAAACAACAATGGGCTTAAATGACATTTGGACTTGTCCGCAGGTGATAATGGGTGACCGAGCGGCGGCGGAGCGTGCTTGCAAGGACCCCAACCCCATCATCGACGGCAGGAAGGCCAACGTGAACCTGGCCATCCTCGGAGCTAAGCCGCGGGGGAACATCGCTCCAGGTAAGTTACGGGAGTGTGTATATCAAGTAACCGTCATGGCAAATGTGCCATGTGCCAATGGTAAATGTGTGTAAATGTGAACCCCGAGTGTCAAGTACTTTTAACCTTACAGATTTGACGTGCTTTTTAAACAGATAAGACAATTACAATACTACCTGACTAAAACGAACATTTATATTGTTAAATGTGACTTGTAAACTCAACATCGCAAGTTTGTTAGACTAAAACATATTACCTACCTATGGTCGAAAGTGATTTTGATGTTACATTTGATATAAAATGACTATATACTGGCAATATTGAACAGGGAATAGGGAAACAAAAAATTAATATAGGTACATAATTACATCGATTAAATTGATTGATGTAGAAGCGATGCACAATGTCGGTACCCGAGCGAGGTAAACAATGAGCGGGCGCGTTTCGGCGGCAGCGCATGAGGTTATGTAACAAGACCACTGTTTGTGTTGTCAAGAAGGGTAACCGATTCACAGAAGGCTCACGGGTCTGAGTCGTCGCTTATCAGCTGTGTACAAGGAGAATTTTTTGCTTCGGAGCTTTAAACTTTAATTTTTTATCTCTCCATCTATGTCGCTGGCTTGTAGTCACACAAAAAACGTGTAAGTAAGATCGCGCGGCGTGTGACGGAGCGGCGCCGCGGGGGTCGCCGGCATCCCTCGAGCGGCGCGGGGAGCCCACGCCGAGGGATCGGGATTACACGATCAATATTTTAGCTCGCGGCGTGCATTACTCGCTTGCAATGTTCGATGTTCGATTTTATTTAATCACGTACAATGTGCAGCTAAACCGACCTACGCCCGCTATGTGTACTGTTCAGTGGACGGAAGCGTCCCGATCGCTAGTGCTACTAAGGCTGTTGGAGGAAGTTTCCTGTCCCGTTGAATTTGCTTTTAAGTTAAAAATAAAGGTGATAATGCAGTTTTCAACTTTTATTACTCTGTTCGTGAAGTTGAATATATTCATTGGCTCATACATTGAAAGAAAGATTTTGATTAGCATAAAATAATTGTTTAGCGAGCCATCGACTTAATTACCTTGACCCTTATTGTATTGTTTCGATTTACAAACGGGCAGGTACCTGCTTATGTACTGCCGCGGTTCAGTCAGTCATTTGTTTAATATTTTTGTACACGAAAAATAAAAAAGATTGTACAGCTTAATTGTCCTATTATAAAGCATAGGGTTTTGTATATTATTGTTAACTTGATATAAATTAAGGTAATGTCTAATACGCCTTAAAGATAATTTTATTATCTAAATTAATTCAATTATCTCAATTAATTATCTCAATTAAAAAAACCTTACACTTACATAGACGTGTAAAATTAATTAAAAATGGAGCGAGTAGGCAGTGAGGATTGGTATTATCACGGTACTAATATGAAGTTATCGCGCGATAACATTTTATTTGCCGGTTATCAATTGAATACGAAGCTACCGGTGAGAGATAATATATCCTTATCTTTCACAATTATATCTATCACTATTTTGTTATCATTCCATAAGCGACAATAATCACAGCGGCTCCGAAAGTGTTAACGGGTGGACCACAGCCTGATATTGTCGCCATGAGAATGAATATTAAAAATCCATTAATAATAACATAAACTATATAGTTCTATACTGCTCTGAAAGTATACTGATGGCGGATTTGCACTTTTGTAATTTATTATTTTATTGATGCAGCAAACGAGCATGTATAGACAAAAGAGGATTCTTAGTTTATATTAGTTGAGAGGATTCTTACATTCACTAGCCTGTTTAAGTCTACTGCTGTACATAGGTCTGCCCTGAGCGGCTTTTGCCCATAATCCGCTAGCTGGGCATTCGGATTTGGGGCAGTTTTTACAATTCTTTACGTGTGTATATAATCTCGCGATTGTTTTTAATAGTACCTGGCAATACTGACAGATGCGTTGCCGACGTTAAATCCTGGAAATTAAACGGCAACCGTCGCTCTGTCCGCGCAAGAACACACCGCATCGATACTCGCTGCCACAATAGAGACACAACCGTTCCGGCTTACAACGGCCTAACATTACGTACGTTTTGGTTATTTGCGCGCTTTCTAACTAATCCATACTGGAACTAAATAATATTAGTGTTTGTTTCGTGACGTACACATCCGTTGCAAATCGACTTTTTTGTCTATTTCATCGTGTTTAATTCTTTTGAGAGTTTTTGATCCATGCTACATTTGTTAGTAATATTCTTTTGGCTTATAAAACTCATTGTTTACAGCGTTTATGTTTTGTTTATCGTTGTTACTAAAAATACTGAAGCAATAACAGTAAACATAACAAAACACGGCGGCGGGAAATATTGTAGCATTTTACATTGGTACACGATTTCTGAACTGCACTAAGTATGTATTTTAAAGTTTCCGCGCGCGTGGGCAACACTGAGGCGGCCTTTTATTTCTATCTCATCGTATCGAATTTACAGTTTATGTAGGTAATACAAGATTATAATAAAATGATAAAGTTGTTGTTATACGATTGATGAAGAAGCATGCTCTTTAAAGCTCTGTAAAATGTTGGCGAAACCAGTAATGCAATTTACACCATCAAATACAGACATATAATAGGTATAAGAAAAAACAAATATTCTGTGTTTTTTGTGTAAAATTCACTAGGTAACAAATTTGCCTGTAAACAGGCGAGTACGCCCCCAAAAATGTTTTTGCCTCAAAACTTGTAAACAAAAGTAATAAATGAGCGCAACAATTAAAGAAATAAAACGGTAAATACCTTACAAATGTTACCTGCTCTATTTACACAAAACAACCGACAAAGTTTCATTTCATAACACGCGCATTTAAAAGCAACGACAATAAGTCACATTAGTGGCAACAAGGCGCGCGGGCCGGCGACGTGTTTCACACCGTCGCAGCGGTGTGATAGGCGGAACGGCCCCGCCGGAAGTGCCTAAACGCTCGGAAGCGGAAGCGGTGCTACAGAGGCGCGCTAATTGATTGAAGTCCGCACGCAACCCTTGCGAGCCTTGTAGTCGCTTGTTGAGCCGCGGGGCTAAATCTCGGCCAAACTTGATGTCTTCATACAGAATTACCATTTGTAACAATTTGTCCCTACCGACTGGGGAGTACGCTAATAAAGCTATTTATCATTTTTTAGCTTCAGTAAACTGAATTTTGGCTCATGTGTTAAAATGAAATGGATGATAAAAATTATTTACCAATGTGTCGTGTTTAATCTTCGTTTATGTGGTATTATGGGTGCGGAGAAATCGATGAAATAATTCTTTTGAGAGTTTAATAACAATAATAATAAAAAATATTTTCTTTAATGATAAAAGAAATCTTAATGTTTGTATACTGGTAGCGACATTTAATAATATCAGCGTTGTCGCGATTTGTATGAAAGAAATTTGAAATGAAATCATACAATACGATAATATAAAAATATAATTATGGTATAATAAGTAATTCATTTAGGCATCATTATATGATAATATACAGCTATGTGTACGAGTAACGTAGATAACACCGGTCCTCTATACTAGGTTGGCATGATTAACAAGACGCTTATACGTATGCGGCCGTAATGACGTGTTTCCCACCCGACTACAGCACGGAGCTGCTGATTCGTTCCACGAGAAGGCCGCAAGATTACACCGTTGAAACAATGACAAATAATTTTCCAATTGCGATTAAATATCACTTGCTGTAGCATTGCAGAAATACACTGTTAGGAAACCTACACACCTTAGAATTCTCCATAATATTCTCTAAGGCGTGTAAAGTTTGCCAATTCGAATGTGGGCAGTGTGGTAGGCTATGACCTTTCCGTGTCTATCCCGATGCGCAAAACAGTATACCGGTTTGAAGAACTGTAGTAAACGTAACTGGAATGTCTTTAAAGTCATCGCTATGGAGGGATTTATATGTGAAGTGCTAGCGACATGAGAACATCCAACATTGCATTGAAACCGTCGGTAACGGGTCCGTGGGAGAATACAGGACTGGATGACGGTGGCAACGGGAGCAGGTCGGAACAGGAGCAAACAGCTGACAGTGACGGTTCGAGATGTGTGCACGCCCAATGAACGGTCGCGAGTCGTTATAGCCACGATCGGAGGTCGCGCGACGTATTGTTCGCGCGCTGGCTGCAAGCGGCGCGGCGCGGGGCGCGGGTGGGCTGCGCACAATGGGTGCGAGCGCGCATGACGGGCCACCTGGCCGTGGCGTACCGGTCCCGCCATATGCGCCGGTACGAGCATGTTCCTGCGCACTCTGCCCTCGCTCGCGACTCGCTCGCCTCCTGCTCCTGACCCGACGTGCGGCCCCTGCTAGTTGGGTTCGATCATTATGTCGGCAAAATTATAACTTTCTACAATAGGGGGTGGTATCATCTACGAAGTAATGTCCTACAAGGTTTGCTAAAGAAAAATTTTGTAGAGTGTAAAATTTTTATTAATCGATTAATTACGTTATGGGTGTACTTAATTATTGACAATAGAACAGAATCCCGAGAATACTTTTCAACTGATCTGTAATTTCCATAAATAACAAAAACATTAAAATTGGACGTGCAGCATTCATTTAGAGATAAAATTAGATTTATAAGAAGGTATCTACTGTTATGTATTAATACGTGAAGCTAAGACTTTGTACCCCTTTTTACGAAACTTTTTTGGCACGCTTATAGTTTATATAGAGGAGTGCAGAGTGCTAAAACATATGTGTAATATGTATTAAAAACACCTTAAATTTAATTAAATAAACCATTCATTATTTATATTCCCATTGTCAATGTCAGAGACATGAGACGGATTTTTGTCAATAAATAGCTTAGAGGGAAGAATTATATGAGCGTAGTCTTTGACATTGGAACCTCGACAACGCTTAAACTGATTTTTTTATGATTTACTATCGAATTTCGATCGCCACTGAGCCACTAGTATAAGTAATACGACCAAAAATGAAGACTTATGTAATATTTCATATTTTCAAGGGGTTCATTAAAAGTTATATTAATTCAATTTGCACCCTGATATGTGTCATGTCAACATTATAACTGTGAGAGACGATGTCGATGTGCAATAGGATATCGAGCTAGATTCGTCATTAGCAATCGTTTAAAATATTCAAGTAAACGTATTTCCTGTGAAATCAACTCTGAATTTACATTTCATCGCTCCATCGTTATGCTTTTAGGAGCCGTCGATGACTCAACGGCAGTTAGATTGATTCGTAAACACGTGATATCAGGTCGCGGGATGGATGTGAAAAGTTTTCAAAGAGGGATCGTTTAATACGCGAGCGGACGGCACGAACGCCGCGCCAGCGCTCGTCGGCCGTATTATTGTTTTATAAACGCATTACCTAAATCCGTTGCTGCCCAACACCCTGTTTAGTCTACTGTTGCGTCTCATCTGATCAGAGATTGAGCTTTACGACACCGGTAGCTACACAACATCTGTTTATCGGGGCCCTTCATAAATATGTCGCTCGGCATGTACGTTTCCCGGTTGAACGAGGCCCGGGCAGTTATCACAGAATACTAGGGTTATACTTATTTTGTCAAAAGATGTCCGTTAAAACTAGTTTCGCACCCGGTTACAATGTGTAACGAAACGTTGCCAGTTACCGTTAAAGGGGTTGCGATTTGTAAAAGCATTAGTTTTTTGAGCAGTCAGCTCCCCGACAAAGTAGGCGCTCAACAAAGCCGTGGCCGGCAATGCGTTCGTTTCACCGCGCACAAAGATGCGACGGTAATCTTTGTAGCAGGGATGTCGCGCATAATGAGTTGCATGAAAGGGTCGATTTGAATGTAGCACGATGGAACGATAAGTGACACAAAAGGAAACGTGTTTCTTCCAGTAATTATTGCGAACGGTTGCGCCGAATGTTGTGCGGTTGATATATTTATAACAAAGTTATTTTAATTTAAATTCTATCGAGATCCAATGGTTCTAAATATTTTCACGATATTTTTATGGAAATCTATCGGCCGACATTGATGGAGACGTAAATGCTTGTCCGTCTTCGCCGCGCGCGCATCTCGCTCCGGGCCAAAATAAATAAGCGTAAATCCGACAAGATTCAAGGGAATATTTAACGTTTCGTCGGAATATAACCCCAGTCCTTATCTTTTCGTGTTACAACCTACTAGAATATATTGAACGATGAGTTCATTATTAATAAATGAAATAAATTTAAATTACCCTGTAAATAAAATTGGACGTCATTCCAACAAGTGGCACATTACTATGGCAGTCTTTGTTTAGTTAGATGTTTTATTCACACAGACGTATGGAGGTACATGCATTGTGTACCAAAAGAATATGAATTTCGCCTCAGTACTACATTGTGTATTGTTTATCTTACTTTAACTACCGCGCTACACAATATACTAGCCTAGTTTCTAAATACGTATGTAGCTATAGGCGGCGGCGATTGCAGGCGTGCTGACGTCGATTATGAAAACATAGTTAAAGTTTTATTATATGGCAGTGTTGATGAGCACCGAACTAGCACTTGTCCAAACATCGGACGACACGTTGAATTATTGAGTGGAGCGGCTTCTGAGGTAATCGATTCACACGCGCCCGAAGCCGCCCGAATCCGCCTCTACTGAACACCGCAAGCCGTCAGGGTGTATTTAGTGAGTTAGTGCGGTCGGAGCGCGCGGAGCCCGCTCGGCATTAGTCATCTCATTCCGTGACCTGTTGCTTGTCATTCATCAAACGATGACATCTTTTGTGGAAGTTTGTGTCCGAGGTGGATGTTTGCGAGTCGCGGATGATTAATGAAGAGCCGTAGTAATAGATAGCCCTTTGCGGATGTTTGCGGAGGGTTTGTCCCTGTGTTTGGCGTTGCAGACGGATCGCGTGCGCCGCTGCGCGCCCTTCGCCGGTGCATTACTTATGCATGTGCCTCTCCCCCGCCCGCAGCGGCCTGCCCCGCGGGCCCTCCTCCCGCCACTATTTTTATTTTGGTTGTGGGATTTAGAGCATGCACCGTCGAGCCCCGCACGCGCCGCTTGCGACTCGATCGATACTTCGACCGTTCACTATAGCATCCGACCGCCGCTGTACGCACGCCACCAACCATCCCTTTGTTTGCTACTACCCCCACGTACTAAAATTACATAATTTCCATGTGACGCGATACAGGGTCCTCTGATATGCCGGTAGCGATACGATTATGTACTTTAAGCAGGCCCTTGTGTAAAACATCATCCCAACTTTACACACACACGTAACATATTATATAGTATTTCAATTATTTTAATTTAAAGTGTATAATAACAGATTCTTTTAATTATGTGAGAATATTGTAAAATGAAATCAAAAGTAATATAAAGAATGATAGTGAATTAGCAATTAGCATTTATGTATGGAATATACATTGATAGTCCCGTGGGGTGTGCTGGTTAGTCAAGTGCGCGGGTAAAGGCAGGCCGACCGACGGCACGTGAACGCGCCCGCGCCGGCCGCAGCCGGAGCGCGCAGCTCGCCAGCGCCACCGCCACGGAAACGCGCAATTACAAGCAGCGCACCGGGCTCTATGTGATTTCAACTTTACGTATATACTTGCTGCTGATTCTTAGCCCGACGATCACCACGCGCATTAACAAGTATAGAACGTGGCCTCGGACGTATTTCCAAGGATCATATTAACGTTTTCATACTTAGTTCCACTACTTCTATATTAAATATACATATGTACCTATATACATAAAATGACAGCATCATATAGCTGAAAGCTCATCGCGGAAACACTACTTGAAAAATGTCAATAAAGTCTTGTTTTATTTCTTACACACTTGGCACATATCTATCCTTAAAATATTGCGATGTCTGCCATATAACATACGGTTTCTAAAATTTTAAGAAACAAACGTAAAGTGGGTAACATTGTATACAAATAATTTTTGTAGGCAAAGTACATTTTTACTTCTGATCTTTTTGATGATTCTTCTTCTTCACATAAAATACATTGTTAACATATAGTAGATGTAGTCGCAGGCATCAGCCTGTAAAAAATAAATATATGGAGAGAGAATGACTAAAAAATAATGAAAAGGCATGCATATGAAATGAATGATGAATGCAAAAGAAGCACGTCACCCCTATAAAGATATAATTATTCGGCGCTCAATACTCACTGCCTACCCCTTAATGGACCCAATGTGAGCGTGTACTAACAATAGTAATGAGTATAAAGAATTACTAAATACTATTTCTTTCTGTTCAAAATAATTCACTAATTGCCGTTATAGAGTTCAATAACATCGTATAAAAAGTAGATTGGTTTTAAATGAAAATTCAGAGATACCTATTTCTGTATAAAATTGTTGATATAGTGCGTACATCAATTTACGCCATCGCTTTGCTAATAACCTCGAGTTGTTGAACGCGGTCCAACTAAATAATAGTATCTTCCGTATTTTACGCGTGGCGTTTGGCCCAAAAATTTTATAATTTGGTGACACGTGACAAGATGGCCGCCTACGCGAAAGTATGCTTTAGAACAGTTGACCAACATATTAACGGATTTATTGAACGACTACAGCAGAATTGGATGAAATATCTTATGTTCACTTTTTATTTTTATTTCAATTAATATTTCTTAGTCTAAGTCTCACTCTCAATATACCAATATTGCTGTGATGTCTTAGACTAAAACAGCGTTTATCTGCACTTCTTTTTCCGTTCTTTTTTCTTTAATTTTATTCGTGATGATTGTAAAGTTAATAGAATTATCGCTCCAATGTTGTACCGGAAATCAGTGCAGTAGTGTACTTGTGTGGTGAGTGCGCTGCGGGTGCAAGTCGGCAGCAAGTTGCAGTCCGTAATGCGATACCCGCGGCGACTTCCGCGCGAAGCCCCGCGCTAATCCCGCGCGCGGCAGATTACGGCGCTGTCCTTCCACGATCATCGTAAACCGCTTACTCATACGCGAGCAACATTTCCCATCCATTTACGGAGCTACTTACATATTACGTTTCTCAACTATTCCATACATACATTTGGCTAGTTTCATTATTATTTCAGCAATGTATTTGTACAATGTTATAAAGAGGGCAGCATCGAACTATTTCATTTAAATGAAACTATCGGTGCCACAGCTTGGAAACTTAAATGTAGCTTTCTTCTTAATTATTATTTATGTAGAACAGCTGGCGAGCAGAGGTTGGTCGCTGCGCGGCCGCCGAACGACGCAGTTATTTATAAAACAGACTTGCGTCTCGTTTTGTCTTCGGCCGCTCTTTATTTTGTCTAAATATACGCAGTTTTGGGAACGTCGTCGGCCGCCTCGCCGCGACACCGCCGCTGGCCGCGCGCCAAGCTTCATATTTTCTTCGCAGTTTTCTTTTATTGGAGTCTACGATGCATCTCTGACTCGCCTTATTTTAGCGGTAGGAATTGCTCTGTCCGGTTTCAATCGCTTCGATGATGGCGTGATCGAATCCAATGTACTATTCGGCTGTGATTTAATAAATTGGTTAAATATTAAAATGTCCTTAACTGAGTTAAAAGAGTTAAAGCCATTGTACATTTCAAATATTACATAGCCAAGTAACTGGTTTGTCTCCTGAAAATAGGTTCCTAAGTAGCCAGTCTTCGCATGTACGCCTAATGATTGGAGCGAACACGGCGTCTGATCGAGAGGCAAGCCCCTGGACCCGCATAGCGGTGCCGCGGCCGTTAGATTGCTCCACGTTTTGGACACGTACATTTGGGCCATCACTCGTTTAAATCTATTGCTGTGCTAGTAAACTTAGACGACATATTATCCTTACTACAATGTACGTATCGAAAGCCGTCGCTCGGAGACGCCCGTCCGCTCCCGTCTAGTTGTCGGCGCGTTACTGCGAAATTTGATTTCATTGTCGAGTTTGCGCAAATTCAGCGCCGTCGTAAACGATCTTTAACGATTACAGCGAGATGCGATTCGGTGCTACGTTTTATAACCGTGCAACTAGTTTGATCAACATGTAAACTATTGCAATAAAGTTTAACAGTTCTGGCGATCTGGCCCATGTCGTACCTATTTAGTATTTCAACGAGCGACGTATGATTTCCGAAGAGCGGCCGCGCGGGCGGGAGCGTCGGCGCGGCTCATTCGTTCCGCAGGCGGCTAAAATCGTATTTCCGTAGAATCCTTACAAGCGACGTTAAGCACTCCGCGTCGGCTTGGCAGTTCGACGACCCGCAGTCCAGGACTCGTCCTGAAACAACAGCGCGAAACGTTCCAAACAAAGCTTAATTTACCGGAGCGGGCGCGCGGCCGCTGCCGTTTTTCAGGAGAACCTGTGACTAATGCCGGTGGAAGTCTGCGTCATAGCTACATGATTTTTGGCCAAACGCGAGTGCGCACGGAGCTATATTTGTTTTAGTTGAGATTTGAACGTAAAACGTATTGTTGTGGCACCGACGATCGATTAGGAGCAAAAGCTATCTGGGTCACACGCGCTCACAAAGAGCATCGCGACCGGCGGCGGCTCGCTGCTATTAAAGAGGAAAACAATTTAATGAATCAGATAAGCTGGCTGGTGGACAGTGGCGACCTCGGCCGTCAAATGGCACGGCATCGATCGCTGCGGCGCGCGCGGCACATCACGCGCTCCTCGGACACGCAATCGACAACCCTTTCAATTTTGTAGGGAGACCAGCGCACCCCACTCGCCACTATTGTTCATACACTGCTTCATACTATCAGAACATGTTGTTCATGTCGCATAAAATTAGAATATGTATTTATAGCACGAAGTAACATCGCCACGATGCTAAGTTGTGGTCTCATAAATGAAACGATGATGAAATGATTTCATGAATAAAACATCAGTTGCTGAAGTGCGTGCATTCGGCCTCGCGATATGGCTTTTAAAATTTTTTTTTTAACTTGTGATTAATGCAACATTATGCAGCATTCTTTCAATAAATTAATACATTGACTTGTAGAATACCTATAATTGAAAGGTTGCAATAATA
>DWEE01001438.1:0-13381 GCA_018245755.1 Parelbella macleannani
ATTAAGGATGGTGCAAATCTAATATATTTATGTCGATTTTAATAAATGATGTATATTAATAGCCTGGGATTTAAGTTTTTTTTTTTTTGCCAGACAGTGGGCAACTTTAAATAAGACCATCCGTTGCCAAACTGTGCTATGGTAGTCAGACGGCTGATAAACTACATATAATAGTATATTTATATAATATTTAAACTTATACACAGAAAAACTTTTTCTAATCGCACAAATATTGATCCTGCATGGGAAGCGAACCCACGTCCTCGCCTCAAATGTCAGGTTCACCACACTCTGAACCACCGTGCCAGTCAACACCCAGTTAAACATACTTTAACAACCGGTTACAGGAAATATTAAAGCTCGTCAGATATCGGCTTCTTGGATAAGGATCTAACATTGAACCCACGCCCACGCGCTAACCACTAACCACTAACCACTAAACCAACAGATTAATAAATAAAGAAAAGGGTACCCAAAAATTACAATTCGAAAACGACTTTTTATTCATTAAAATTACAAACAGCCATATGAACTATATTGAAATATAAATAATACTTATTATAATATAAATCATCACTTAGTTCTACAAGACAGAATCATATATAATTGTACCCCAAATGCCCTGACAACTGTACAAAAAATGAAGCTGTGATGGCAATGAGTATTTCAAAAAAACTTCCGGAGCCTTTAAAACACGTGCCCTATTATAAGTTTAAGTGTCATCTCAAAATATCTATGTATAGAGGTGTCGTGTGGCACCGCTCACGCCACTGTTGAAGGCGCTTCTGTTGTCGTGCTCTGCTCTGTCGTAGTGTGCGGTGTCGTGGTCGTCGTCTTACGAGTTGTCGTTTTAAACTTCGGTTTACGTTTCGGCTTTTTAGTTGTGGTGGGCTTTGTGCTCGTGGTGGGCGGCTCCGTCGTCGTAGTGCCTTTGTATTCGTATCCAGTAGGTCCTTCTCCTTTCTCTGCAGTTATAAGAATATACACGTATTAATATTTAACTTGTTAACGCTCACGACGAACTCCTATTTCTCCCTTGCGACGACCTAATATTCTACACATGTTAGGTTAGAAAGGTGGAACTGGGGTTTAGAAAGGTGGAACTGGGGTTAATTGAATGTAAAAGAAAGGAAGGAAATGAGGCCTAAGCGGTGTATAGAATATCTTGATAAATATATACAAAGATTACTATCAAAGGTTCTGTCCAGGTTTGTATTTCTGCTGCACTGCAGCGATGATAGTATTTAGCGATAGTCTACGTTTTAAACTAAAAATATATACTAACGGATCTCTTTCGAGGGTTTCGGTGTAGTACTGGACCAGGTGCTGTTGTCAAATTCCGTAGTCGTCCAAATGTCGAACTCTGGCACCCATATCTTCTTGTCCAGGGGCTCATAACCAAACTCTGTTTCGTGTGTAGGCCCTCTGTACTCCACGCCTTGCATCGTAAAGTCTTCGTAATAGGTGCCCTCCTCCCACTTCCAAGCATGGATGTCCAGCAAAGTCATGTTCTTTTTCCAGCCCCACGCGAACATCTCGAAGCGGCAGGTATCCGAAAACATCAGATATACCGATATCTCGAATCGAGAACCTGGCATTGATATTAACATGTACTTAATCGATTTGTCAAATTAGTTAATGCCTGTTAGTAGATTTTTGATAAATTATTTAAAATGTTATATAACCAGGCCGAATGAAATCATTGATTTTACATAAAGAGCAACAAATATTTAAAACAAACAAATTCTTTATACGTCAGATGTCACTTAGAATATTACGTATGTAGAGAGCAAATGCGTATTCATATTTAATTCCATTAAATCAGAATTAAAATAGAAATTGTATACATGTATAATGTTGTCAACTGCCAAAACCTTAACCTCAGAGTACCGTTTTCGACGGGGCGCTACCAAACTTGGACGGCGATTACATCAAATATATTAGGAGGTACCTGATATTACATATTATCACTCGCCCTATGAAATAGGCGTATGGAAGGGCCAAACGCATGCCACTGAGCTAGACCTTCAACTGTTCGGTTCCGACCCCTCTAGGTATATCGCCACATGTATATTTTACGTACATATAAACTTAATGAACTAGAAAAGCGATATTTTGGTATTCCTCACCTTTGTACGCGTGACATGGAGGTCCGTAGGCGTATCGGGGGCAAAAGTGCCTGATCCTCATCTCGGACACCGCTGATGCATTTACCAACTCCAGCGTCAGACAAGAGTACTCTACATTTTCGTAGATCGACATCTGGAAGCAGTTTAAAGATGTTCTCTGCTCCTTTATTCCGGACCTACACTTAAAATTAAGCTTTTTGCCAAGGTATAAACACATCAGAAGTAGAAAATACTTTTCACTGGAATCAAATTGGATAATAATTGACACCAGTCAAATGGGTAATACTAATCAAATCAGTCAATACTAATTAAGTTGATAATACCAATCAATCGAGAAATTCCGATCAATCGGGTAATATAAATCAATCCTGTAATATGAAATAATCAGGTAATACCAATCGAGTGAATTATTTGAATGAACCATGAGAGGGCCGTGTTGTGAATACGCACATTGTAAGTGAGGAACTGATACTGATTGTTGTCTGTCCTCAGAGATATCATCTCGCGGAATACCAGATTGATTTTTTCCTCTGGATCACACGCTCCAAACCTTTGGTACGCGGAGTTGCTGCCTGAAAATCGTTAATAAAAAACATTTGAGCTTTTAATTACTATTTTATTATATAATCACACTACATCCCTTACAGGAGCACCGAGTGCCAAACATATCTATTCTTACAGCTCTGCCGAACTTATATTATTTCTTTTCCTTACATTATTATTTCGTCACGCCAGGGTCCTTATGGGGTACCAGAAAGCACAGAATGCTCGTTGTATTCATTCTTTAGTGTATTGTAAGGCCTCATATTGGAAATAACTTTTTCGATCATAAATTAATATATATAGTATTTTAGATAAGACTCAACAAAGTCTCTGGAACAACTTTGGAACAACTTTGGAGCCAACCTATAGGAGCCTTATACATAATAAAGCAGATAACACACCTTTGACAAATCCAAGATACCACTGGAATTCCATTTTAGGTCTTTGACTAGTCCTGACACTAAATTGGAATGCCCTGTATCACTAACGAGGGACAGTAAACTTATCCAACCGATAATGTATAAAATAAGCAGGAACATATATCATCATATTCCACATCATAATCGTTAGCCGGTCTCAGTCGACTGCCGGATTTAGGCCTCCCCAAGGTAGTTTTATCCATAATCCTCACGATGGGCATGCGGATCGGGGATCGCAGAGCACGGCTTCACTCACCACCTACGTTCCTGACCGTCGATCAGGGCATATAGCAGTATCTAAATATTATATAACTTATTTAATATTATTAACAGGATATACAACTCGAACTCACTTCGCAGGACATACTTCTGTTTGGATATCTCAGAAATGGTGATCTGTCGGAACTTGGAGAGCGAATCGGTGACCCAGGGGTAGTAGCTCATCATGTCCAGGTAGCGGGACGGAGCGCCGCAGCCTGGCCCTCGGACACCTAGACCTAGCTGCAGTGAAGTAGAAATGTGGTGAAATATAATCAATTCCTTACATACCATTTTTGATGTACCATATAATAATGTATATCGTGATAGTCATCTAAAGACGTTTTCAATATGAAACCAAAAACGTATAGAAGCAGTCTGTAATAATAATATTACTAAATATCTTAGGATATCTCCACATACCGCCATCTAATGCCATAGTCAGCAACAAGAGAGCTTGTTTTATGGTAATCAGACCGTGGATGTGTTAGAAAGTAGCAATAGACGTATTAAAAATAAATTCAAAGAGTTATATTGAAGTTTGTATTTGTCTATGTAACACGCAGAAATCAACTTGGCACTTGCGAGGAAAGCGCTGCCCCTCCCGTTATCTCACTCCACCTACCAATGCCTAAAGTACGGACAGCAACATTAACTATAGTTATAAGCGCGTATGAAATGTTTTCACACTAAAATGTATGAGTATAATAAAATTAGACAACGGTTCTTTATGGTATTGTACCTCCCTATAACTTCATTATAGCGTGTATGCCTATTTAACTTCTGCGAGTTAAAGACAATGTACCCTAGGAATATTGCGGTTGTCGCGCGTTTGGCGATGTGCAAAGCTGAATCGTATGAATACGGTAAATGTTGAGCAAGATTTTCCTATAACGTCGCAGACATATCACGTACGATAGAATATTGAAAAAAAGTACGATAAAAGTAGGAAAGTGAGCCCGCTGTCACGCCGGCCGCGTTCGGTCTGTGTGGGTGTGAGTACCAGCTGCCAGCGGCCCCACACGTCGCGCGCCACGAGCGCGGCGCCCGCGAGCCACGCGCACGGCGCCTCCTCCTCCAGCGACACCGCGCACGTCACCTGCGGTGGCCGCATCTTCCTGGCGTACAGCTGCGTACATATATTTTATTTACTATACAACACGTTACATTACACCTGTAACCCTCGAAGGAGTAGGCGGAGGGGTGTAGTACACCTCCACGATTCACCAGTTACGTTTCAGTCCCATAAAATAGGGGGTGAGCCCACTGCCATACATCGGACAGAATTCCAGACTCCGAGTCACTACTAGAAAATCAAAATTAGAAAATTCCTATAGTACCCCACCCGGGATTTAAGCCCAGGAGCTCTCAATCAACAGTCGCGCTATGCAACCAATCGACTAACGATGTAGTGAAGTCGAGTACTTATTTATATGTAATATCATTCAAAAATAATAATTTAATCACTGACGGAGTAAACGCGTTTTGGAGTGGAGATCTCGCCTTCGCATCGCATGGAATAGGCAGTGAGCCTATTGACAAATAATGTAAACATACTGTAAATACATATAACACTTACATTGGCTCTGATATAAAACTCTCGACACAAATTCGCGGGTACATGTGACACTGGCACCACCTGCTTCTGTAGCTGATTGTAATCTTAAATACAAAATGTTTATTTGTACTAATGAGGTACTAAAAAAATTATGTTCAATAAATTATTAGAAGTAGAATGCTATAAGAATAACGACATCTTGAAACAACTCACACACTGCTGTCTAATTCTAATAAATACTGAGCCTGTGTTTTGGTAACCAGACATTTTAACCTACGTACATTCATATTTAATACATATTATGTAACTAAATGGAAAATTTTATATTGTAACACTGTAAAATAGAATAAAACAATTGTAACACCGAAATAACATTCGTGCTCCTCGTCCAAATATTTGTTGTGCTTGAAATCAAACCCACAACGTCCAGTTCAATTGTCATCAGGTCAACAACAAGACAAGTAGACGAGTCGAACTATTGAAAAGAAATATCTTGTTATATAATAAAATAAAATAATTCTATATTAGAAATGTTAATATAATAAAAATCCAAACAAATACAGTTCAGATTCGTATAGAATAAAATGTATTTACCTTCTTTAAACTTCACGACGAAAAATTCAGGGTTTCTCAATATGTTCGGCGGGGGACAGAGGGGCTGCACTTTTCCTATACATAAAACATAACAATTTGTCCAAGTACAAACATATGTTGGTATAAACAAACAGAATTTCTACAAGATCAGGTCCCTTACGAGGCAAGCAGAGGGCACCATGCACCAAGTATATCTTTCCTTACAGATCTAGCAAGCTATTTCTACATTTATCATTCGCTTCATAAATTAAACGGAACTAACAGTCATGTACAATTATTTGATGTTAAAAGTAAGTACTACAACGTAGACTTCAACTACTACCGCATCATATGACCCTTGATTTGTATAGAGCTAACATTAATGAAAAATCCTTTGATGCGGGTAGCGGCAACATTGCTATTGAATAGATGGCAGCACCGTCACCATGAACCATCGTCTGTGACAGGGCGTAGCCCATATTTGAATAAATGATGTATTCTAACCAAATCGGACGGGATCCTTGAGTTGTACCAGCGCCACTGTGCTGTAAGTCTCTTCGTATTCTGGATGAAGCACATAATTCCGGACTCTTCGCCCACGGCCCCTCCAATCTTCGCCGAGAAGAACTCGTGCATTACGTCTAGAACATGCAATAAAGCAGACATTACTCAACTATCAACCTTTATCCAGATGCATTACACGTATTTCCATTTGAAGAGTGAGGTAGGCAGAGGTCATTAAACATAGTGTTCCGCAAGCAGATCGTAGGTCTGGTATGCGGGCTCCCTAGGTACTGCTAAATGTCCAGCGTCAGGATTATGGATAAAACTCTCTATGTAAAATCATGTAAAATCTATGTAAAACCAGCGGTGGACTGAGACAAACTGATAATGATGATGATGTCCGAGTTATTGTTAACAACGTAGCAAGCGCTTCTCAAATGGTACGGTCTTGAATGCAAATCATAATTATCCTCTTAGTAAACAGATTCTAAATAAGCGTAATTCATGTGCGTATATTACCTGAAGTCATGTTTGGGCATGGATCCAATGTCAGCGGCCGAGGCGATCACGAACTCGAACTGTATGAAAGCAACAGTGGTGACCGCACGATTCTCTCCATCCACATTTTCTACAAGCAAAACCATGTAACATAATATACTATTGTTGTTGACTTGCCCACACGAAAGTACAATCTAGTCTCAAGTCTATATACTTACTACAGTATTGTACATTCGTAAACAGATATGTAATTGACCAAAGTTGCTTGTAAGAAAATCAGAGAAAATTAACAAAATTAAAATACCTACTCCTCAATATGTTCCCACCAAATTTCATTAAACATTCATTTCATTCGAGTTTATTAATTTTTTTAATGCATATTAACTCAAAATATATGTACTTACCAACAACGTTTTGCTACAGTTATAGCAAAAAACGGTTTCAGCTGAATTCGAAAAGAACAGAACTGGGTGAAGCTTAAGTCCAACAATGGATTTAAAGACTGATGAGTGAATCGTCAATAATATAACAGTGATTATGTTCTCGCACTATATATTTTAATAAAGTGATAGATGAAAAAGAACACCAGGTATGTAAGGATAGAAATATTTGGCATTCATTGCTCACTGCCTATCCTATAAGCGACCTTGCGTGATGATATAACAATAATAATATATTTTAACAGTAGTACTTACGGTAAGTGTAGTAGAGCACTCCTAACCATGGGTATTTGGTTATTTCAACGTCACCTTGAGCGACATCTATTTCATTATCTATGCCGCAGTCAATGTAATCTAGCTCGACACATATACTACGAGACACTAAAAATATATATTATGTACCATTATATAATTTACTGGACTTTCCCATGTGACATATTTCAGTTTTAAATTGTACTCAATTTTTATACAGAGTTACTAGAATATTATATTCCCCAATTCAATTTTAATAGGTAATAATAATATCTTGAAACAATTCACACACGGCCATCTGACCCAAACTATGCATATCCTATTCATAAATAAGACAAATTATATCACATACATTTCCCAATACACATATTGCAAAGATAATTTCACCCTTATTTACGTGGTCCATTAAGTCTAAATAAGTGTTTCTATTATTAATGCGAAGTAATTAAAAACCCCCCACCTTTTGAGTATTCAATAATGAATAACATATTTGTCAGTTTATCGCATTGCCTGTTAATTCCATGGAAATAATGATAACAGAAGTAAAACATTTAGAAAACGCTTACCTTTTAAAACTATAATTATCAACAAAATCAATTTAAACATCTTTTCAGTTTAACTATTTAACTAACTTAATCACATACTAATTGTGTTCTACTAAACTAACACACGTTGTACTTTTGATTGCAAAAGACCTAATGCTTTAATTTTTTAAAGAAACAGCTACACATCTGTTTGTATAATTTACAAACAAATCTCAAATCTGATTAATTTATGAAACATGTGCTCAAACATAAACATGATGTTATTGATGTTTTGTTTACAAATACATATTTTGTTACAGCAAACTTTAAACAAAGATATTTTGCGTGATTGATATTAAATAGTTTTGAGAACTGCGGATCATGTCACAAAAAAATTCATTGGCTGCATAAATGGGACTCTTAAGTTGGGAGTCCAGCACTGAATTATTGTATCAGTTGTACCTTTATATGATAATGTTAACTGAACAACTCAGTAAGACTCCCAAGACTATCACAATTGTGAGTGAGACCTGTTTGTAGTAATAAGATGTAAAGCCAACCAAGTATTGTCATAGTGATCAAAGATTTCATCTTCAAAATATCAATACAACCACCTAATTAAACAAGAATAGTAAGAAAATAAAAACAAACAAAATGTCATAGAAAATTGTACTGTTCATTAAATCACAATTATGTTATAAAATATCTTGTTTAATTTTCTATTTACTTTAATGTTCATTAGAATTATGAAATATGAATTATGAAAATCTTCAGAAAAATATACACATGACAAATAGTAAGAGAAGTGATTACTCCCATTAAATACAAAAATAACTTCTATATAATTATGCTTATAGTACATGAGTCCCTTCTAAATGACTTAACTCTTAAAGTCAATTAAACCTACTAACTTTAGATCTACTGATAAATCACAAACACTTCAAATTATGCATTTCTTAATCCAGTTGTTTTTCTATATGCACTAAAGTGCTCCAAGTATTGGTACACTGTATCTATAGGGGTATATATCTCGTTCATTCTACTCAGCAGATGCTGCGGCGGCTGCACCGGCACTGAAGGCCCGAGGAGTCCCTGCAGGAACTCTCGGAGCAAGCCCCAAACCGCATTCGCCATTACACATGGACGATACTCCACCTAGAAAAATTATTCATGATAAAAGATTGTACTTACTGATATAAAAGGAATCTTCATTTTATATCAGTAACTCGTTAGATTATCTAATCTAACAACAAAATTGTCCCTCAATTGTTATCTCCATAACAAAATATTGTGTGTAGGCAGAGAATGAAGTGCACTTCATCAGTTGAGTTTTCATCCCTCTGTAAAGTACAATGTAAAGACTGTTGAATGGCTTGTCAATAATATGCATAATAATGATTATGTTCTCACACTACATATTTTAATAAAGTGAAAAGTAAAGAAAATTTGAGAAGAGGTGAGACTATTGTCACACAATTGTCGACTCCAAGCCACTACTAGAAATTTCAAGTTAGAATATCCAATAGTACCTGATCTGTGGGAAGAACCCAGGACCTGTAAATCAGCAGATGTGCATGCAACCACTCGACTAACAAGGCAGTCAACCCACAACTTATAATCTATTCTGAATTTTACTAATATTAAAATAGAACAAAAAAAACATTTGGGAAAAAAACAAAAAAGTAAAATCCCATAATAGACACATAATAAATTAAAGGAATATTCAAAAATAAAGGTGTAAGTACAATATCTGAACATTGTTGCGTCAATTAGTTAAGATGCTCACCTCAATAAGAACCCCCTTGAATGTCTGGTTCATTGTCACAGATCCAAGCTTGACACAAAAGTCACCCAGTTCGAATCGTGGACCTTTGCTTTCAATCTTGGTTTGTTTTTTAGATGTGTAATTGTGAGAAAGCTTTATCATCAGCAGATCAAACAGCCCATCAGCTATGACATGTAAAGTCTTGGTACCACTTTCCAGGATTGAAAATACTGAAGCTGGCTGCTCTGAGTTGTGAAGTATGTGCACAGTTTTTGTACCTGAAAATGTTCTGATTTACAATAAAACTAGCTTTTGCCCACAATTTTGTCATGTGAAATAGTTGATTTAGACAGCCACTATTATGCTTCATTTCGCCGCCACCCAGCCACAATAAATGAACACATAGTAAACATAAACAGATTAGTTTGGTTCCTAATGATAACATTGATCGACTATTTCATCCCCGTGTAGGCTGTAATTTCAAAAATGCTAGAACTAATATTGATTTTGTTTTTATTAAGTGCCTAAATACAAAGTTTCATTGTTTTAGTTTTGATAATCATGAACTACCATACAAACTTTCATCCCCTATTTCAACCCCTTCAATTGCATTTTTGTGAGGAAAGGCAGCCTATGTCCTTTCCCAGGATTAAAACTATATCTGCACCAACTTTTCTCATAAATCAAACACACCAGTAACCTAGAAGTATGCTTTAGGCTTATGGTTCTAACTTTATGACAAACATTGTACAATATGTAGGGAAAACTGCTTTCTCAATCATTTCCAAGATATTCCACGAGATTCCATAATACAGATTACCAAGAGATTCCACAGTATTTGATAAGAATTGTAGATCATCATCATCATCATCATCATCATCATCATCATCATCATCATCAGCCTATCTCAGTCCACTGCTGGACACAGACTTCCCCCAATGAGCACCATCACACCCTGTCTTTAGAAGACTTTTAGATGACAGAATTGTAGATAGACCTTTCAAATTTACTAAAACCACTGTTCTCTGATGTCTTCTAACACAGGAGCTGTTAAAACCTGTATATAGTACTCACCCATTTGGGGATGTGATAAGTAGCTCTCACAGTCCACCAAGAACTGGCCTTGCTGAATAGCACCCAGAGCCAAAATTCTCTTGGTTAACAGTTCTATTGCAAAAGTGCCAGTCCTGTTTTCAGGCACGGGATATTGCTGTAAACTGTACACAAAAAATTTTCAATACTTTACAAACTCAAAATAACAAAAAAAAATTAATGATAGCAATTAACAATATTCTATAATTGTTTTAGTATACAACAAAATATATAGGTATTATTTGGTAAGTATAATGAAAAACATTAACAGTTTAATAGGGTTATAATGAAAAATCGCAACGGAATCGATAAGTTCGTTCCGCTTGTTATAAAAATCTTACGGATGTTTCAATAGTAAAAGACGAATGACATTTTCTATCTCAAGGGAAGAGCAACGAACAAACAAGGTTGGTAATGAATTAAAATATACATTTAACATATTGTTTACTCACACTGTGACACCCATTTCACCGGTACCACAACTCTCTTATTAACAAGTTATTGGTGATAAGCCATATATTTAATAGATTATTAACTTTCTTCTATTAATCTTACAATGCATACGTGTTATGATAACTACAAAATACAAATGTACAACAATAATTTTAAATAAATTTTGTCCTTCTTTTACTCAACGCAGTCGCTGACGTTTCAAACGGCAATGTCAATGTCAAAATATGTCAAAACTGAATCTGTCAATACGAAACCTATTTTTGTGATAATATGTATCAAGTCAAGTACCTACTTCTTGATTGTATTTGTACACAGAACGATAGAAAGATGTAACTGGTTTGGAAAAACAAGCTTTTAATTTTATAAATTTATGTACTGAAATAAAAAAATGCCAAATATATTAAATAATTTAAATTATAAAATACTATACTTTTCTTAAAGTGTACATTAAAACAATTATTAATAATTGAAATTATAAATTACTGTTCTTGTCAAAATGTACATTAAAACAATTTAAGAACAGCTTGTGATTGGGTCCGTTGTGGGCTAACCAATGAAACGTTTGCCTTTAATTTAGATTAAACTTAAACCAATCATAGACGAAAGAATACTTCGACCTCAGCAACAATTTGAACAATCTAGATCACCTGGACCAATGAAAAATCGACAGATAATTTTGTGTTAAATTGACAAGTACTGTAGCTTGCATATCTTCAGTTCGTGATATTTATTTACATTTAATCGAATTAATTTTGGCCTGAGCGTGTCTTGATAACAATCGTTGTTATGAATATTTCTGTGTACGTTGCGTCATCTAGGTTCTGATTTCAAAGTGCGACACAAAGAGCAGTGTAAATTGCGAGTTGATATATAAGCGTATATACTGTGTATTGTCCTATTATCTAACAAGCAATCATATTATTGTATGATCGAAAATGATACCAGAAAACGTGATAGTGATTGTTAAGGCGCCCAATCAGCAAATCGACGACCAGAATATCGAATGCCAGTCGTCGTGGACGGTCAGACAGTTGAAGGGGCATCTATCCGAAGTGTATCCTAGTAAACCGGTAAGTCAATACTACTTACCTACTACGGATAAATGCAGGTTCAAGGTTCGCACTATTGTATTCCATTAAATTGACATACATAGTATTTATCCAAGGCAATTATTTATGTTAGCATTTACTTCTAGCCTTGTTATATAAGCACCAATTTTTGTATTTAATATAGGTCTAAATCTTTAAATTAATAATACATTTCATAATATAGATTCTTTAGGTAAAGTGATAACCGCCCTAGCTAACGCCAATAGCCATTTTTTTTAAATTCAGGCCTTAGAAAAAGTTGTTTTTTCTCTTCAATTTTAATGTTGCAATAACTAAGATAACTATTTAGATATATGTGGGACTATTTATTTAATTATATTATAACTTTTTTCATAATTCCATTTATATCAACACTACAGGCAAGTTTTATTTAGTAATTTCATCCACCTCTTCTTTTCATAGCTGTGTTCAACTTTTATAATTGAATTTTGATAAAGATTTTATCATTAACCAAGTAATAATTTTAAAAGATTAGCAAAGAAATATAGAAATGTTTATTATTGTATGTTACAATTTATGTTATCGAAGCAAACAGTTTAATTGAAATTTCCTATTTTAAATAATTTCAAACTGGTTTTTCATGTAGCCATAAATGGATTCTAATGATCATGAGATTAAAATATATTAACATAAATTAGTGTAATATAATTCATATATTATAATGCTCACTGCCATATATTACAAATAATAACCATAATATACCAACATGTAGCTATGAATTAATTTAACTGTATTAAAATGGACACCTACACAAACATTCACAGACATAAACAATTTTAAAATTATTATGCACTTTACATTTTATATAAGTTTCTATATTTACATATTAGTATGGTATATGTGTATGAAGAGGTTGAGGAATGTGCTAGAAACATGACAGATATGTAAGAATAGAGGTTGACACTGGGTCTTCTCTACCCACCTTGTAATGGGCCTGGTATTACGATATAATATTTCAACGTATTTGTATCAATTTTGAATCACATTACAGTCTTTTTTCTTGAATATAGACAATACAATACAATAACACTTTATTGTTCACCACATAAAAGAAAATACAGAAAGTAAAAGTAACAGAATTGAGTAAGAACAGAAGTTTGTATGATCCATGAAAGAGTGATCTCCTCCAAACAACCTTTACTGCATGGAGCTTATTCCATTAATATAAAAGAATATGAAGAGAAAGAAAATATATAGTATACCTTGTACTTCCATTGCATAGTATATTGGTTTCCACTTAAGTTATCATTGTGAGATAAATAAG
>DWEE01001439.1:0-13381 GCA_018245755.1 Parelbella macleannani
ATTTTTATCAACATAAAAACGTGACAGCACACCTGTAATCCCCGAAGGGGTAGGTAGGTAGGTAGGTAGGTAGGTTTTTATCAACATGTATAACAAAATCGTAATTTTAAAATTTATTCAAAATATAGCCTATCGAATTATGCGTGCACTACCTGTTACCTGCTCCACACAACAAATAAAAGCTGTTCGAGGGAGATGATATAAATGTGACATCAAGAAAACTTGCAGTGCTGTTTAGCTCAATACAGAATGTAACAACAATCCTGTCATCACAGAAGAAGTTACTATTTATTTTATTTATTTACGTTATATGTAAATACGTTCCTTCAAAGAACACCTGTGACCCTACGACCATGCACTGGTTGTGGTGCTTGCGCTTGTTGCTTAATAGCAGATATCCCTAGGGACCTGTCGTCCAGTAGCCTGCGGAGCAATACTTTCGTTTACCGTAGATCGCCCACGGACTTAATTTTATAGTTATCGTGATTTCTCAACATGATGATTCCTCCTGGCCTTTGTAGACCACGGCGACATAACTTTCACTCAACTGTGAATTGTGATGTGTGTCTTGTGTGATGTGATTAATGAATATACTGTCACAGACAGAAAAATATTTCTGTATAAGTGCATCATACGAACCATTAGTCGGCTAGAGAGTATTATCGTGGTGTCTAAGTTAACCTGTGGAACTATTTCGTACAACCAAGTGAATCAATAAGTGTTCTCTTTAATAACATATTCCGACTGCTCTGCTGCCTGCTTTCAATTGCTCTTCTTTTACCGTCCGACCCATCGGAGCCCGACCTTTCTCATTATTCAACCAATAGTCTTTCAGACCAGAAATCTTTCTTACTTTTAGATGACGCTCAATTGTCATTATTATTTTTTATGATCAATTAACGTTCTCCAATTATTAAACATAGATGCAGCGCTCGGACCAAAGAGCCCTCCCTCTAGCTACGTCGTAGTTAGAGCGTCTCGTGGTTTGTTATCTACTAAAAAATTAAAACGAAACAAGAAGAAATGAAATAAAACGTCGACTTTCTAAACAGCACTAAAGAAACTCGTTCTTTATCCGTTATCTCGCACAAAAGCTCGCACCCGGCGGCGCCGGCTAATTGCGCGCTCACTCCACTGTGAAGATAGCTCTTACACTGTTTTTGTTGTACCGTCAAGTAGGAATGAACGTGAGCTAGTTACGCGATCGTTTTTGTCCTTTTATAACCAGATATCGGGTACCAATACGTTAATGAATCGTTGGCATATCTGGCCTTTACTCTACAGCCGACAAACAGCGAAGGTTATTTCCCCCCGTATGGTGGTGGGAGCGAGAACCGATGGTAGCGCTAGTCCCGCTGGTCGCGCTCGGTCCATCATTATTGTTATGTATGTGTATTTAGTAGTGTTATGTATGTATGTATTGTTATGATTCCATCATTATCGTTTTACATATACTCTATCTTATCATCAACAACATTTTCTGATTTACTGTACATAATTTAAATCACCAAATAAATATTTTAATATACCCATATTTATTTTAACATATTTGAGTAGCTGAAAACGTTGTATTTGGCTGTTAAAAGTTGAATTTGTACGTAATTGCAAAAAAAAAATGAGAATGTACTTAAAATGCATGTGCAAAAATTAGGCATAGTATCAGAAGAATATAGGATCACTCCCATTGCATATGACGTGCAACATAATTGATTATGTGGGAGTATGGTACATCTCTGCCTACTACTTCTGCGAAATACCGCCGTAATATTATAAAAAGACTTATGACAGTACATTGATCATCAAAAATTTACGTTGATAATATAATAACTGTAAGTCTTCATTATCATCGACAGACTCTTTTCTGTACAAAAAGTGGAGTCAGACCCCGCTCCCTTCTTATCTGCATATTCGTGATTCACCCCAGCGCTCACCTCCCACGCAACGCGCTCGCATATTTCCGATCTCTATTACAAAGAAATTCACAACTTTTAAGAAAAAAAAACGTTACGTTATTAAAATTGTCGACGCCACTTACCTGTTAGAGCGTTATATGCGTGCAAGCGGAGTTGTCTCTCGTCTAGACCGTGCGACAGGGAAATCTATTTCAAATAATGTGGAATGTATTTCGGTACGCGATCTCCTCCCGCCGGCGAGCGCAACACATACAGCCGCGCCGGCCGCCGCCATTCGACTGGCGCGCGGGCTCGCCGTCGCGGAGCCGAAACTTCCTTGCCCACCAGCTTACAACTTTCAAGAGCTGTTCCAAATAGAGCGACAGTTGCAGTTAGTACCTCGAACTATTCCCAGTATACTTATAGAACATACTTACTGCTTTACTCTCTTCAAAAGTGGTCATTAGTCATTAGTACGTCCACTAAATTATTTTATAGTTTAAAATACTGATATTCAAATCATATATTATGTATTTAGCAGGCTTATTCTAAATATGCGTGCTCTGTCTCAAGATGCATCTCCTCTTTCCGTCGGCCAGCCTGCGACTATCGCTGCGCATACATACTAATACTTAGTATCACTTTATATCGTTGACTAAGTTTTCTCCTTGTCAATATAGAAAGTTAAAACACTTTTTAATCAACGTTATAGCAGGACCTGGTATCAGCTGGTCGGTTGCCTGCACACACTTGCACGTTCAGCTGCCACTTTATTAACTGTCATTTAGGATCTTGATGGCGACTACGGTAATATTGCAGACCTATAACTTCGAATGCGAGCATACCGACCCCCTCTCCCCTACAATCACACGTCTAAGACCGCCCAGAAGCACTTCCCCCGCCGCTCCCGCTCGCTCGCACATTCCTCCAGAGGGCAAAACGTTCTATAATATGAACCGTTTCGCAGCGCTATCTCCTTAACGAGGGTTTAATTTCACAATTCAAAGTTTACATAATCGTGTATTATTAATTGATTAAGTTTGTTGACGGCTCATGTATTAAACTAGTAACCGTTGACGTAACACTTACAGCTCAGCTCCTACTCAAGTTCAGTCACGTTCGATCAAACCGATATTTAAATAGCAGATGCAGTACCTCATCTCCTTGCCTGCAGCGCCGGCGTGCTCCTGGTCCGCACAAACCCCTCCACGAAGAATAAAGAGCATTGGCTCTCAATGTCATCCATATTGTACCTAATATGCAAGCGGAAGCTGGCTCAAGCACAAGCGTCATGTGAAAATAAAAATACCAATAATACATTTTATTGTACACCGTATAGAAGAAATATTAATATAACAAACAGGTAGGTATAGAATATTACAATTGGCGGTCTTATCGCTAATAAGCGATTTCTTCCAGACGACCGGCTTTGTAGGAATTAGACATAGTGGGGCAGGGGCAAGGTGTACATAACAACAAAAGAGAAGGATAAAAATTAATAAGTATAAATAAATGAAAAAGTAATTTAAAAAATGAATTAATAGATCGTAATAAGTCAATAACAAGAAGTGTTGAGACAGCAACTCGGTCTCTGCTATTGGGCGTTAATTCTGTCACCCGACCGCGGCCCGCGCCGGTCGTGCCAGTGAATCTCAGCGTCGCCGATCATGTTGTGATGCTGGTGTGATACCCAGTATTTGCATGGGACTTCCCTATCACTATCTTAAACTTTTTACATTAACATTTTCATCATCATCATCGCCAGCCCGTCTCGCACTGCCTACATTGCTACGCGTAGTCGACGAGGACAGATGCTTAGGCAGGGCGCGTAATACCAAGACCTTGGAGCACCGGACTTTGACGCCTCTTTCAACACCCTGGTATCCCGCTATGGGCATTCTTTCTCCATCCCGACACGACTATTTATGTGACCGATATGTGGCTATTTATGTGGCCGATGAATGTGTAAAACTGTTCGCAGACTGCCCCAGCTCAGTGTATTTACAGCCTTCGTCAGATTTTGATTTACATAATGTTATGCGCTTTTTGGAGTATTCTAGAAGACAAAAATATTATTATGGCGTTTTAAGTTTAGAGGCTGTCGAATCTATCTGACTATCTGTCTCCTGCTCCAGATAGTATCGCACAGTATGTAACAGGATTGTCACTCTATTTCTGGAAAAACTATTAGAAGAACAGTTGCATTTCAGATGCAAAGACTTGAGACCTGTAGCCGTGTTTAGTTAATTGATTCTTAGTTATATCGAGAACTAAGTTTACAGTTTGAGAGCTAAACAGCTGACGGCCTGAATGGTCTTCTGTATACTACTCAAAAATCTATTGTTACTACATTTTTCAGCTACCAGATTTACTCGAGCCCTGCTACGGATCTTGAATCTTCGGCACCTTGGAATACAAATGACATCTCTCTAAATATCTTTTAGCAGTTCGGCGTTAGTAAAAGCCGCTCGCAAACTTTTAATAGGAGTACCAGAAAGATAGACATTTTAGAAATGTGAGAAGTTGCGAAAGTGGCAGACACTTTGAATGAGCGACTTCAGAGCACAGCTACTAATTAAGCCTCACTTTGTGTTTTGCGCTGATTGTTTCAAAGAGTTTTAGCGGCTCGTGCAACTAGAGGCGCTTCACAGTTTATTTTTATTTAAGTTTGTTAAGTCGTACCTATAGCTTTTCACTCCTTGATTATACATATTTCATAGTTTCATCCAGTAATTTGAATTAGATCAGTAATAAAATGTGTTTACCGTAGTAAAATTAAAGCATATCTGACATTACCGCACATGGCCTACCAGAAACAGAACGGTAACAATAAAATTGTTACTATCAGTTAGTTTCGATAGTATGAGTTATTAATAGGATTATTAATTAATTGCCTTGTTGGTCTAGTGATTGAAAGCGCGATTGCCGATCGGAAAGTTTTGGTTTCAAATCCCGGGTCGGGTACTTTTGGATTTTTTTTATTTAGAATTGCTAGTAGTGACTCGGAGTTTAGATCTGTATCCGGTGTATGGCAATAGCCTTCCCACTTATTCCATTGGACGTAAAAACGAAACCGGTGAAACGTAGGAGTGTACTACACTGCTTTGTCTACCGTTTTGCGGAATACGGGAGTGAACGTAACTCTTATGTAACTCTTAATACATTTATTAAGAGTTAGGTATATAATACGCACGGGACAATCAGTAACTTCAAATGCTGCGTGTGAGGCACCGCGCTTGTATCGGTTATTGCTGTAAGTTTCTTTCCACTAAACAAATAAATATGTCTTCTGTACACGGCAAGTTAACATGTATGTATGTATGTCATGTATGTCTTCCTTACACGGCAAGTTAACATTCATTAAATAAATTTCTGTCAAGGATTTCATAATACTCATTAATTACGGACACAGGTCCCGCCCCGGCAGCCCCGCCGGTAAATTATGATTTCGTTCAGTGGAAGCGCCAGCTTCATTAGTCCAACCGTTATAATTACATTTTACCGATGCTCTCGCATCCGCTACCGCTGTGCATCGGTACCTTCCGCGCCCCGGCCCGCGGAGTCTACTCTAAACATTCACCGAGCTTGTCTTTACAGTGAGTTATGGAAACCAGCCTAATTTTGTAATTATTTGCTACTCTACCTGCTAATACCTACTTCAAACGCACAAAAGAAAGAATTTAAATTGTTATTCGTTTGTTGGGAAAAGTTACAATTTTATAGATCTGAACTTATAGTGAATGTCCTATCTTGCCAAGCTAGCGGACAACTTATATTTCACATAGTTACTAAAATATTTAAAACGTTATAGTTTTTCTAGAATGTGCGTTTTAAGATTCAATATATGCTTTAACGGTGATAGAAAACGTCATGAGAAAAGCTGCCCACCGTAGAGTTCTTAAAACAAATTTATGTTATATGAAACGTGTGAAATCTGTCCACTCTCACTTGGCCAGCTTGACACACTATGGCTTTAATATTCTCATTCTGAGAGGGACCCATCTCCGACAGTGGACGGACAAATGTTGAGGATGATGATTTTCCAGTCTGCGAAAGCTAAAATTCCAATACACAATTTGTTGATGTTATGTACCGGCTTAACTTACGTAAGTTTTTCGGCATGGCCCTTACTAGCTTCGGACCTATACGAGGTCCTTCCTCATCCCTTCTCATGTTTGCAGCGAGACAACGGCGGGAGCTCATGAAATTCCGGTTATTCACTTTTCCCTACATTGTTCATGTCTAATAAAATTAAAGTTTTTGTGACTCTTTAAAAAATAAAGGCTTTTTCTGTAAATATGTGCTTACCTGCACGCTGCCCAAATTTGATGGCAGTTTTTAATTTATTTGTACGCCTTGTAGTCTGTGCGTTTGTCGCAGCTACGTGAAAATAGGTAAACCACCATAGACGGGACTCACACAGTGGCAGACTTTTCAGCGGCCAATTAAGTCGGAATAGTAAAAAGGCGATAAATTACGTAATTGAATAAAAATCTTTATTTACAGGTGTGCACCTCTAACGAAAGGAGTAACGGCACCTTGTTGTTTATAAATATTTTCCTCGTAACTCCGAGCCGGAAAACAGTCCAGTGCTCGCATCCGTGTCGTTTCTCCCTCGTTCTCGAGGAAAGTGAGTAATATTGTCGGTGTTCGGTGGTATGTGGGTCTCATTTTCGGTCCACAGGCATCTGACTCGGCCACCGCTAGTGTCTGCGCGCGCCTCGTTCGCGCAGCTGGCGCGCCAGCCACGCCACGCCGTCAGTCAGTCCCGCTCCTGACAGCGCGCTCGCCGAGCAGATGTGCCACGGCTTGTCCGTGATCCGTTCCAACCCCAGCGCTGCAATATGCACCATAACCTTATGATGAACAAGAACTGAGTCGAAGCGAAGTGTTGTAACAAGAGCAGTAGGGCGCGCGTACCGGCGGCGACGTGCGCAGCAGAGAGCGCGTGGGGCGAGTCGCACTTGTTGGCGAGCAGTAGCAGCGGCACGCGACGCGCCAGCGCGGGGTGCGCCAGCATCAGCTCCAGCTCCTCGCGTGCCACCACTGCGCACACACATAGCCCAGATAATCTATAGTTACTCGTTCAAAAGTAAGAACCGCAGCCATAGAATTTGTCTTATATTGTTGAATCTCACACCAAATATTTTACATACATATAATTTTCTGTAACTACGTATGTCGAACTACGTGTGTCTACTAGTGTAACGAATATTGTCCTGGTGCCGCTGAGTATCATAATTATAACATAAAGAACACGTTAGGTAATACTTCAGGAGCGTCAAAAGTATCATTATTCCTCTGACGCACTTTGAATGGATATTTGTAACAGGTGCCGCGTGCATGCAATGAGGTACCCAGCCTGAGGTGGTCCGCGGCGTCCACGACGAAGATGATGGCGTCGGCGGTGCGGTAGTGACGCTCCCACAATGGGCGCAGGCGCGCGGCGCCCGCCACGTCCCACGCACTGAACGACACGCCGCCGCCTGCGCACGCGCACTCCGATTATTTGTTTATTGCAGCATCGCCAACGAAACCTACACTTTGCACATCCTCAATATTACATGTATAACATTAATATGGTTTCAATTACTAGCAACTATACCATTCGTGAATGTCATATATAAGGATACCAAGTATAATAATAAAACAGCTTTGTATATAATTTCTATCAATACATATTTTAAAAAAGTAAACCAGATTAATATATTTTATTATTTTCTATAAAATGATTGACAACTTTTTATTTACGTTCATTATCAAAGAACACTGGTAACAAAAGGGACAAACTAAAAAGAAATTTCGTGAATGTACCTTATTATTACCTAGTATGATATTTCGATAACATTCCCGAGGTAGAATATTCAATTAATTCAAAATCAAGGCGAAACAAATAACGAGGGGCCGTGTCGTCTACATGGGTGTTAGTCTGCAGTCGAGGTACAATACGGCCTGTCGTCGACCCCTTAGTGGCGTGCACTGATTCCTGCTTTCTGTGTCGAGTACAGTGTGGGATTGTGTGAGATTGCGATAATTGGTGTAGCTTTGGAGTATAACAGCTGACTTTGGAAGTGGTCCTGCTGGTGTGCCACGGTGGGCGCCACGGGCGGCGGCGCAGAGGCGCGCAGGTCAGGCGGCCGCAGCGTATGGAGCAGGGTGCTCTTGCCGCTGTTGTCCAAACCTAGCACCAGCACCGTGGCCTGCGTGCCACCTCCGTTCAGCCACACCGATAACTTATCCAACAGGCCCATTCTCTGTAAACAATAGCATTCAATATATTGACCCACACTTACTGCTATGGTTATATAAACGATGTCTTTTGATCAACAACGGAGCGATTCTGATGTTCTTTTCAGAGATTGAAAAAATTGCCAAAGATAGGGCCTCAGGATCTACGTCATGGTCAGTAGGCGGGCCGCCGCTCTCCACTACTCACTTGAAATGATCACTGGTATATTTTATAAATCTGCAATATTATTCAATATCATTTTACATCTTTAAAACAAAAACTGGATGCGACAAGCCGAAGACAGGGCGCCATGACGCTCATTGGGGGAAGCCTATGTCTAGCAGTGGACTGAGATAGGTTGATGATGATGATGAAAAACAATAATATAAACATAATATGTTTTATGTCCCATGGAAGTGGGATTAAGCCTATTGTCACGATGGGTAAAATCAGGCATCGGGCATCAATTTAATCGTCGCCTCCCGCATGTGAGTTACCTACACCTCTCAGCGCAGTGCTCGCCGACGCTTGGCTACAAAATTTTGTCATCATGAATGTAACAAACGATTGGCCCAAAGAGAACGATGCAACATTTTTAGAACTGTTTATCTGCTATTAGTGGTCGGGCAGCCGGGCAACGCCAGACGAATATGGTTTTTTTCTTTACTTAAAATAAATGTTTCGCTTACTTACTCTGAGCTCTTCTTTTTGTTAAACTGAAGTCATTAGTTGACAAGTCCCCTTTATTCAGCACCTACTCCACGGGCGATTCAATCACAATAAAGCTTTAAAACATGAGTACTGGTCGCGCGCTCGCAGCCCTGTCCGAGGCTCGATGCGATACCGGCGTCCGCTGCAGCCAGGAGTAGCACGACGGGATCACCGACACACGCTCCGCTGTGAGCACGAGGCGCAGGATGCGGCCCGCCGCCGCTATGCCGTCGGACGAATCGATGGCGGCCGGCAGCCATGACAACGGCCGCCCAAACATCGAGGGAGCTCTTGACTCCAGCAAATTGAACATAATATGTATGTCATTGGTGTGCCATTAATGATTTAAACTAAAAAGATGAATTTATGAAGAAGTTGTATTGCTCATTTGCAATTTTACACAATTGGACGTTAAATACATTTAGGTGGCCGCGTACCTCTTGTACATAACACACATTGCTTATCTCCATTTATAGTCGTATTTCTGCCCATTTTGAAAGTCATGTGAATACCTTTATTTGTTATCATATTATATCTTCATCTATATGAATATCATCACCATACCTTTATTTGTTATCATCTTCGTCTACTCATGTCTCAAATGATTTATGGTCGGTACAAATTTACCACATGACTGCCGTTAGTGGCAAGTAGTAAATAAAAAGTAATTATTTAAGCTAAATTTGTTTGTAAATAAAAGTCGAATTCTTATAGAACAATTTGTATTACAGTGAATACTGTTTTTCGTCGTGTATTGACACTTGACAAAAGTGAGTATTATAAACAGTCACATTGGGGAAGGAACTGCAACCTTCGTACGGTCGTGTGAGCCGGGCAGGCCGCTCGGACTTCGGAAAAGTCCCGAGGGGCCTCGATATCTCTCCCTTAGGGGAAAGTGTGAAGCTCAAAGCTTTCGTTGAATAAAACAGGTCTGGCTGCAGAATCTCCTTAAGCCTGAACCGCCATTAAATGGAAGAGGTGTAAAAGATTAACACGTTTTTCTCCAGAGCGACAGTCATGCTGCCTGAACTGTTTGCCATCGTCACGTCTTGCAAGGCTGAGCTGAAGAATAGTCAATAAGTTATAAGTAAGTAAGGTAAGTTTTTAGGATCACTTGGTTAACCTCGGCTACCGATGTATGCGTGGCAGCCGAGCTGCACGGCTACAACGCGATGGGCGGAGCAGCCTGCCTGATGTCGTAAACTCCGAGCTTAAAAACCATCGCCATTTTTGTTGTCTCTATAAATTATTATATTAATACAATCTCATCACAGACTAGTGCACTGCGTCTCTTTGTTTCCTATTTCTTTAGTCACAATATCCATCACATTAGTCACTTTCTCTTCCTCATGTCCCACTGCACTTGACGCTTGAACTTTCTTCACAATATTTATCTTTTTTTCTGGGTTTTTAGTTCCTTTTTGGATCGGATTCTCAGCATCCCTGACCTCTTTTGGTCCGATTGCATCATATATTTCTTCGGGTGTTCGTCCTTTGGTTTCGGGAATGGCAATAGCTGCGAAGGCAGCGTATACCAATGTGAGGCCCGCTGCCAGCCCTAAAGCGGCGACCAGGCCTCCGTAAGCTGCCGCGATTGGAAACACTGCCACTTCGATGGCATTGCCAGCGCACGCCGCGGCACTTATCAGCATAAGGGCACAGCCGCGGTACTGTAACGTAATATGAGATATTATTTATACGAGTTAACTGCTGCAGATTACACCTATGCTATAAATACTACAAACAACATTAATTTTACCATTTCAAACGGATATTGTAAAACGGGTGTAAGAGGATTCAAGCCGTACCTAGAAGCCCAAGCCTACACCACCTACCGTGGTGTAAACTCAGTATATAAAAATGATTATCAACCTGATAATGGAACATATCGGCCAAAAGACTGTACGGAGCAGGCTGCAAGCCCGCTGAGTCCGCCGCCACGGCGACGGCAAGCGCGTACGGAGCTGCCGCCGCACCGCCCCCACCCTGCGCCACCATGTACGTTGCTACCGCCAGCGCCCCGCCCGTGCCCAACGCGGACCACACGATCAACGGCTGACGATGGAATTACACTCTTTTACTGCTAATTAAAGTCACTCACAAAATAACACAAATACTTACATAAAAAAATACTGCGCTGGTGCTTTTTAACCACACGTTTTCTATTTCTAATTACAAATCTATTGACGGGGAAGCAGCGTACGTGATGCGAGAAGTCGTGGGCAGGAACTCCGTCAGTGGAGGCCTGTGTCCAGCAGTGGTCCTGGATATGCTGATGATTACGAATGCATGCTGATTATAGCCAAATATTCCATTGAAACCCCTCAGCTACTTACCCTTCGGCCAAGCCTCTCGACCAGGTAAAGCGCCACCGCTGACGCAGTTAACTGCACCGCGCCCAGCAGCACCGCGTGTCTGGCGGGAGACGCCAGCTGCGCCGCCACCGCGCCGGGGGCGGGGGCGGCCAGCTGCGAGTCCCGCGCCAACACGAACAGGCGCTCGGCGTACTGCAGGATGGCCAGCACGCCGCAAGCCTCCTGCCCCACCACTGCTATGCCGCCTATGATAAAGGCCCTTCGCCTGCGAGGGTCGCTAACTTCAAAAGTTAAATATAAATTTTTATATATTGAATAGCGCTTTGCTTGTACGTTAATTACTGACACATTAAGTGCGGGTAGTAAGCGTTGCTTGATGGCTGTAAGATCTCATAACTCACACATATCTTTGACGAGCTTAAAGGGTGACAATTCGTACGGCTCAGGCTGGGGCAGAACGACCATTTCACGATCCAGGGCCGGGTCATGCGGCGAGAGGCCACGCAGCCAAGCCAGTGATGTCCGAGCCTCCTGCAAGGTACAGCATTAATAGTCAAAGACAACATTCAAATATACAAATAGACGAATCTAATGAAAGACTAAATAACCTTCGTTCTCCCTTTGGCAGCAAGGAAGGACGGCGACTCCGGCATGAAGTAGAATACGAAGCAATGCATGACGGACAACGCCAGGCAGCCCCACAGCACCTGCCTGCCAACCAACTTTCACATTCATGTACGTCGGAAGCATGACGCGAAACAATGCCGCGCGTGGTAGCGCCCAGCCTCGGGACACTCTACGGCACAGTGTGCTGTGTGCCAAATTGTTAAAACGTAAGTAGCGGCTGTACGGGGATCCGAGGACCATCTTAGGGCCTCGAGTCAACCTCATTCGCCCGTTTTTCAACCCATCATCCAACAGTCAAGACTCCGGCATATGTTGTCAGAGCTTCGTCTAATGCACGGCCTACCTAGGCACTACTGAATATCCTGGCCACTGACGAGCAGCAGCATTGACGGTACAAATACCTATGCTCTGCGATTCCAATCCACAAGCGCAATGTGGAAATTATGGTCAAGACCCTTACAGGTGGCCTTCATTCAGTAACGGACTGAAGCAGACTAACAGTAGATGATAAACTTGTTAAGTAGGGTTCAAAGTGAAGTTCGCTCGTAGAGAAGGCACGTCTGGGGCAGCGACCTGTGCGGCAGGCGCGCGTCGGCCGCCGCGTACATGAGTAAGACGCCGGCGTTGTGCGCCAGGGGCAGCGCCGCCACGGCCGCGCCGCGCCAGCGCCAGCCGCACATCTGCCGACAGCGGGAAGTGTACTTGCTGCTGCTCCACTGCACTTTGCGTGTCAATCATCTTAGACACTGTGTGACCGAGGTCTGACGTTATATGCACGTCACGCAAAAAATCCTAACTAGATTTCGATATTTTTTTAGTTTTCCTCCTTAGGCATCTGCTCCTTATCTTTAAAAAATATTACGATATCTTCCTTTAATGTGCAGTTAAGATAGTTTTACGAAACAATATTTTTTAGCGGTATTTTAAGATTATCATACTATGTTATTGACTTTAATAGATATCTTATGTATTTTCTTATTTGTACGTAAAATATATTGCATTAATGATATAAATTTTAAAAATTATTTCGATTCTATTAGGTTAATAAAGACCTATAACAGCAGTATCCCATAAATATTTGGTTACAGTGATGTATAATGATGTGTTTGTGTGAACAACAAGGGTGCGATGCCGTACCTCCCTGGCTAGCAGCGGCGCGAGCGCCCAGGCGGCCGCGCCGCCCAGCCCGGCCGCGACGCGCGCCGCCACCACGCACACCGCGCTGCCCCACGCGCCGCCCCACGCGCTCGCCAGCTTCAGCGACCAACACGTCTGCACAAAACATATAGGTACGACTCGACAGATTTTTTAAAAATTTGTCAATCTCGCAGATTTCATCTTCTTCAAACATCAATAACCTGTTTGTAACCTTTATACTTATATTTCTATATGTAGGTACATTCTGTCTTACAACTTTGTGTAAAACAAAAACCTTATATTGACCGCCTCGTTGGTCGAGTGGTTGCAAGCGCAATTGCCAATCGGGAGGACCTGGGTTCGAATCCCGGGTCGGGTGCTATGAGATTCTTTAAATTTAGAATTTCTTATAGTGACTCGGAGTCTGGATCTGTGCCCGGTGTATGACAATAGGCTCACCACCTATTCCA
>DWEE01001440.1:0-13380 GCA_018245755.1 Parelbella macleannani
CTGAGTGTTATTATAAACATGGATATGTCATTTGTCCCGGATTTATAAAATACGGGACATCCATTTTGTATTCAATTCATTTTATAGGTTAAAATAGGCAAATTAAAAACAGATTCATGCTTTTTTGCCGAATGCCTATGCCGCGGAGCTTGCCGAACAACGCACGATAATTTACGAGCTGTCGAGTTTCGGCGCGGCCAAGAGGTTTAGGCCATTTTTAGCCGAATCCGAAACTAGATCTTGATCACATTGTTTTAGTTTCGTTAGCAAACTAGTTGTAGTAGGTAAAGATGCGTTCACACTTTACGACGCAGCGCAGATCATATTTTTTTTATTTTTCATGTTTGAAAACTATAAAACTAATTCAATTTCAGCTATGACACTTCTTGGATTGATCACCGACGTAATTGAATCACCGAATTAGTTGACATAAAAATTTCCATCTCCAACATCAACATGTAGATAGGTTTTTACAATAAAATAATATGTTTATGATAGAAAATAGTTTATTTCCAGCGATTTATTGTAATAAAATTCTGTAGCTGTGTATGTTTTGTCTTAAATAGTGTTTTTAAACTATAAAGTACATACTTATTTAGATTCCGCGAAAATTATGAAAAAAAAATTACAATATAATCATTATAATTAAAGCGCAATTTAATGTATTTGGCGTTTATAATTAAATTAAAAAAAATAAAAAATTAAATTAAAAATAAATTTAAATAAATAATTTTAATTAAATTTATACTTTAGTAGGCTGATAATGATGATGATGATGAACTAAATTAAAACAATGCAATAATTATTTTACAAGACATATTAGCGAATATAATTTACAACTCACAATAGGGAATAAGCATGATTTATTTAGTCTGAAATAAGTCCAATGTTGAGTCATGTGACGTAACATTTCGGTTCGACCAATGGTGACGAGTTTTGTAAGTTTATATTTCCCTCGCTTAATTTTCACCTTTATATAATATTTTATGGATCTAAATTATAACTAAACAAAAAAATACCTTTTAATTATAATGAGACGATAATAAAGAATCGAGAAAAAAATCGGAACGAATGGTAGTTAGATAGTTTTTTAATTATTCACGAGTACAAACTACCTGCTTCGATGGTTAAGTGTTTAGAGAGATCCTGGGTTCGATTCCCGTGTTAGGTACCATACGATTTTTGTAACTTTGATTTTATAGTAGAAATTGTAGAATTGGCTCGGAGTCTGGATCTGTGTCCGGTGTATGGCAATAGACCTTTTCATACAGTCTGTCTCCCCTGCCTGCCCCTTCGGGGATTACAGGCGTGATTTTACGTTTTTAGGAATAGAAATCTGGCCTGACGACGAAGACGAAGCCAATAGAAAAACTACATGTTAGTTATTTGTACAGTTCTATTTTTAAATCTTGACATCTCTACTGATCGAATTAAATCTATTCTTAATAATATTAAAGGTAAGGGGAAATGGCTCTTTGTCGAAGGCTCACGGGTTTGTTTATAAAAAGTAATTATCATGATTTAAACTTTTAATCTTTCATCGTTGAAAACGGGTCTCTCAGAATGAGAAGTGTTACCACGTGTATATAAAGCATAAACGAGAGCAAAATCGAATGGTGTTTTACCAAAGTTTAAATACCCGTTAAACAAAAAGACGTGTAAATTCGGAACAGAACATTAGTACACTTATATGTATGATCAGTTTGATCTAGAACTTATGAAATGATCATTTAAATATTGCTCTGTCTCTTTCGCACGTAAAATATCGATTATAATATAATACGATTATTTGCTGCTAAGAACGACTAGATAAATAATGGTTTAAATCAATTAAAGGTATTTATTTCTCCAAGCACCAAACATTCAAAGTTTTCGTATTTTAAAACAGAAATGATCAATTACAATTGATCCGGAGTTCTCAAATAAGTGATACAAGTCTCTTTAATAAACGAACCTAAATTTCACACGATACCTATAAAGATTGATACATAACAGTTCTTGTAAGCGTAATATTATTATTATATCATCAAGCCAGGCTCCTTACGGGGTTAGCAGGGAGCACAGAGTGCCAATTATCTCTATCCTTACAGACTGGCCATGCTTGCACAATCATCACTCTCTACCTATATTTACGTAGGATTTGGAGGCCTCCTACTCCCCCATCAGTCAGCATTTGACTTATTTAGTCAAGATAGATAAACATTATATGATGTGCATACAGATGAACATCAATTCACACGACATCGTGCAACCTAAGATGGTCTTTGAGATTCTTCCGTCTCAAGAAAGCGAGACCACACATCTCACATTTGTAATTCTTCTCGCCCGTGTGTATTATCATGTGTCTTTTCAGAGTTTCCTTGTTGCAGAACCTCTGCAGGCACACTTTGCACTGCTCGTTCCTCTGCTGTAGGTGGACTGAACGCGTGTGGCATAGCAGATGATACTTCAGATTGAATGCCCGTCCACAAGTCTCGCATTTGTGGACTCTCGTCGACTGATTGTGGACATCTTGCAGGTGGATTGTCCGACGGTAGTTTGAGTTAAATCTTTCCGGACAAATGGGACACCGTCTCGGGTACTGTTTGAGGTGGACGCCGCGAATATGCAGCGACCTTTTCTGGGAAGTGCTGAAGATTTTGTTGCATCTGTCGCACGGAAAGTTGCCGGTCTCGTGCACTTCCAGATGTTTCTTCAGGAGGCGCAGCGTCATGAATCCGGAGCCGCATATTTCGCAACTGTAGTTATTGAAATGGACGCTCATATGGATAACTAGTATTCGCACTTTGATGAAGGTTTCATCACATATGACGCACTTATACGACCCCTCCACACCATCCAACTTGAAGGGTATCATGTTGTCCTGCAAGTTCGGATCAATCACCTTCTGGTGATCTTCCTTCAAATGAAACTTCAGTTGCATTAAATCTTTAGGTTTCACGGTGCAAATTTTGCACGTTAATTCGCTCACATCGACTTTTAAAACATTCTCCCTTCGATTATTCAGTAGTCTTTTCAACGGCGCAAATGTGTGTGTTTCGTTCATGTGTTGCCTCAATACAGATGTTTCGAGGAACTGTTGGGAGCAGATGAAACATTTAAACTTATTGTTTCCATATATAAAAGGGTACGCCGTCGAAAATTCAAAAACAGTTAAAGCGTTCTGCCTGTAATCAGCTTGCTTCTTGGCTTTGATGTGTCGTGGGACAAGAAGTGACACTTTCCTAGCCGGAGTCGGTGATCTGTGTCCGTAGGACATTGGTGACGCGCTACGAGATGAACTTAAGCGCGGTGCCTCAAAGTATTCCTTGTTTGGTTTATTTTTGTTGCGCAATTTTGCGAAGTCCAGAACGGTTCCCAGCGGCCTACAGAGACTTCTATCGTATGCCACTTGGAACAAAGGCACAATCCTTTTTGGCGGCAAATCCGTCTTAATAGCCGCGTCGCTCCCTAGAAAACAGAAATACATTGTATTGTACTTGGTGCTCCAAATCTCCAACATGCGAAGGATTAATCGTGATCATTGTTGTGCACGTGCGTTAGTCATCCACACCCCGATGCTACCAACTGTGGCTAAGAAGCTTTAAGTAAATATTTCGTTGAAACACCATTGTGGTTGTGCTTTAATTAATTGAGGCGGTTATAGCAGACTTACACTGTATTATCGGGTTATCTACTTTTACTGACGGTGGAAAATCCTCGTATTAGGCGATACGATTTTTTTTATATCAAAATTGATTTGACGAAGATTTTAAAACACAGAATTAACACAGCACCTGCAATTTTCACAAATAGAAATATCTGAGACGTAATGTATAGATTTTGTTAATTATAATGCACAAGTATGATAGATAAATATTGGTCAAGAGCTGTTAAAAATAAAAAATCGAAAATATTGCGAAGGTTAATTAAATACTTTTCAATGGTTTCGTTCGAAAAAAAACTACTGACATCCTTTCACATCATAGATCTCCATCAGCATTACAGTCAGGGAACAGAATAGAATAGAGAAGAATAAATTAAATGACATATTCATTACAGTAATGATTTTTATTTACAACGTCCTTAAAATCTAACGCGTTATTTAGACAAATTTTATTATTGTGGCGAGCGTATATTAGCATTAAGTCTTTAATAAATCAAATGTTTTCGATTTATTTGTAGCCAAGAATATAATCGAAATTTCTATCATAGTGGCCAATAAAGTAAAATCACTGTACTTTATAACAATGATTTTACTTTATAGGGTACTGTGATGGAAATATCGATTATATTCTTGTCTACAAATGAATCCATAACATTTGATTTATTAAAGACTTAATACTAATAGGCACCAAATAGTTTTTAGCAGAAACGAGGGAAATAGCGATGGGAATTTTGAAAATCTACTTGTTTCAAATGAGATCAGGTGGTCACTTTTCAAAGAATTCTGAGATACTCCGGAAACATGATCAACAATGGACCTAACGAAAGAAATTGGAAACATTCACTAAACGTGCTCTCAAAAAACGAAACCTTACAAGATAGTAAACAAAATCAAAGAAACGAAAAAGTCTTAAAGCTCAATTCATAATATTCTTAATCTTCTTCAAATGCTTCCTCCAACTACTGAAAGTGTAGGCCTTAGACCGGTCCTGAAATCCTCAGTAAAACAAAGAAATAACCCTCTTAGGCCAGCATATTATTCTATGGATATAACATTTTGATACATGTCCGGTTTGGACACATTTGGATGGTGCACTTTTGCGTGATGTTTTAAGCTGCATTTCTGCACGAAAGATCTTCCGCATATCGTGCAAACAAAACGCCTGTCGTTCTCATGGATGCGCATATGCTCTTTCAATGTATATTTTCTCGCGTAGCCCTTTTTACAAACGTTGCATTGGAATTTCCTTTCGCCCCCATGTTTTACCATGTGGTCTTTTAACTCAGATTTTGAATAGAATTTCCATTCGCAAATATTGCACGAATGCCTCTTCATTTTTAGGTGCACGGTTCGAATGTGAACCCCGAGCTTTCCGCTCAACGTGAACACTTTTGGACACATTGTGCATTTGAACTCTTTCAATTTCATACCGTGAATGGAGGATATATGTTTGTTTCTTTGGAAGTAGTTCCTGAAGGTTTCTGGACATTGCGGACACCTATGCCTCTTCACCTGCATGTGGACTGTGGCGAAGTGTTCTTTCTTGGAGTTCGCTGATCGGAATATTTTGTTGCAACTTTCGCAAGGAAACGAGCCGGTTTCATGCGAGAAAGCATGGGTCCTCAGCCTTTCCGGCGTAATGAAACCAGTCCCACACTCCTCGCAGATAAAATTTTGAAAATGGACATTCATGTGTTGGTTCAATGTTTTGAACTCATCGTATTTTGACTCACAGAGGGTACATTTAAATTCGTCTTTAGTCACTCTAAACGGCAGCACGCCATCGTTCGACTTAGGATCGATGTTTTTCTTGTGCATCGCCAACAAATGGAATTTGAGTTTGTGGAAACTATCTATAGCTTCATCACACAGTTTGCAGCCGAAATCCGTTACATCGACCTTGATCAGCTCGTGCTTCTTTATTTTAGTAAATACGAGCTTTATCTGTGACGGGGACAAAGACATGTGCTCCAGCATGTTATGATGCCGTAACAGCACAGGATCCGAGAACTGCTCATCACAGAAAAAACATATATAGAGATTCTTCATCCATCTAAACGGGCATATCTTAGTACACTCCAACAATATCATTGCGTTTCTCTTCCTAGCCTTAATTGCATCTTTGTCGTGTATTTTTCTTATATTTTCGAGACGTGTAGATTTTTCGTCAACGCCTGAATCCGGAATTTCACCTAAAAATGAGAAAACACATGCATGAGGCTCAACATTGAATATGGCATGCATTTTTGCATTACACTTCACTCCATCAAACCGCGTTTCACACCACGTCAAGAATAATACCGTTTCCAAAAGGATTTGGTAAATACGTGTTTGGAATAATGAAACAGACATCACCTTTGTTTAAGATATGTCTCAATTACTGGACGTGTTTTGTCGTAAACGGCTAAGTGACAAGTTTATGCTAGGAAAGAAATCATTGACAGCCCACAAACATATCCAGATTCTTCCTATAGCAGAAGCTACTGCAAATAAAACACTATATTGGTAAAGAACACAACTGACCAGAAAACTATGAGAACATATCCATCTTCATTTGCATTGGATGATGTACTCTGACATGCTGTTTGAGACTGCACTTTTGTATGAAGGTCTGTCCGCAAACAGGGCACACAAATCGTCTATCGTTATTGTGGATCTTCATATGTTCACGCAAAGTCTTCAACCTTGCGTACGACTTCTTACAAACGTCACATTGGTATATCCTAGCACCCACATGTTTTATCGTGTGCTCCTGCAACTCGTAATTCGTAAAGAACTTCATGCCACATTCCGTGCACGCGTGGTTCCGTTCTTGGAGATGTCGGGAGCGGATGTGCGCGGTACGACGGCTGCATAGATCGAAGACCTTCGGACAAGACGGACAGGGGAAAGTAGCCGTTTTTTCCCCGTGGACGGTATTCAAGTGTTTCATCCTGAATTTATATGTCACGAATTTCTCATCACAAATCGGACACTTGTACCGTTTGTTGGAACGGTGGGCCTTCGCGATGTGTGCGTATAACGCCGCATAGGTGGGTAGCGTTTCGCCGCACTGCTTGCATGGAAAATCGCCGCGTTCATGGGTCCGCGTGTGGTTTAACATGCGCTGCATGGTCGCGAAGCGTTTGCCGCAAGTCTCGCATATAAAATGCTCGTAATGATCGTTCATGTGCTTGTGGAGACTGAGGAACATTTCGTAGTGTTTGCCGCAAATCTGACAACAGTGTGCATCCTTGGTCAGCTTGTACGGCAAGATGCTCTCGCCGTGCGTGTAGTCGATACTCTTTCCGTGGTCTTTCAGATGGGATTTTAGCGAGTTATAATTATCAATGCGAAAACCGCACAGCTTGCAGATCGTCATTGCAAAGTCCATTTTTAGTGGCTCGTATTTCCTGGGCTTGAATGGTACGTCTGCGTGGTACTGCTGGGTGTGTTCCCTCATCTTGTCCGGTTCGAGGAATGTGTTCTTGCAAAAGAAACACAAGTACGCCCCTTTTCGGTATTTAAACGGGTACGCGGTGCACGAACTCATGATAATTTTGATATTTTTTCTGTACACAGCTCTTCGTTCGTTGCCTTCACTCGTTCTGTGTCTCACGCCTTGGTTATGTTCATGTTCCGCCTCGACGTCAGTTACTCGCACGGCCAATTTTTTATCCATACATTCCACTTCGTTTATTTGCACTTCCGCCGTTTTTCTTCCTAAAAATAGAAAAACAGGCACTATAGGGACTTATCACACCTAATTTCTACAAAAAATGGTTGATTTTTAATATGAGCCCGATTACGTGTACATCAAACACTCGCCTGAACGCTTGTCGTATTTGGATTTTGGGAAATAATAAGCCAAAGTAAATTTCGATATAATTCTCAATGTTTATTAGAATACGACATCGTCAACGGAAACTGGTTAGTTTTATTTTTCTCAGCGGCCCCGCGTTGGGATGGTGAGTCTTCATGTGACTTTGCAGACTGCACTTCTGTACATATGCGTTGTTGCAATACTCGCAAACGAATCTCTTATCGTTATTATGTATGCGCATATGTTCTTTCAACGTCTTCACTCTGGCGTACGCTTTCTTGCACACCTCACACTGATACTTCCTCTCGCCCACATGCTTCACCATGTGGCTTCTGAGCTGAGCGGCAGTAACGAACTTGTACGGACAGAATTCGCAAAGAAACGCCTTATGTTTTATATGAACCTGTTTCACATGCTTTGTTCTTTGGTTACACATAGCGAACACCGCGGAACATAAGTGACAAGGATACTCTATTTTCTTGCCGTGCGACTCTTTCAGATGCCTGCCTCTGTCCGAGTAGCTTTTAAACGAGTCATTGCAATACGGACATCTGTACCTATATTCGGGGCCGTGGACTGACACGAAGTGGTTATTGCGTAAGGCTCTAGTTTGGAAAATCTGATCGCATTTAGTGCACTTATAGTGATCGACGAACTCATCGTGGATCAGCTGGTGAGATTTGAGCCTGTGCGCGGCAACGAAGGCTTTGCCGCAGTGACAACATATATTGTTGGGGTAATGATCATTCATGTGAGTGTTGAGCTTCGTGAATAACTCAAACTTTGCATCGCAATGAGTGCACTTCATATCTTTGTTGTTCAAGTAGAAAGGCGTAACACCAATTCCTTGGTCTTTTATTATCGGTTTCGAATGATCGCCGACCAGATGATCCTTTAAAGCATCTAAACCTTTCATCGCTTCCAGACATATAGCGCAACGGAGATCACTGATTTCTATTTTGACGTTGTCGCAGGCCCTCGCTAGCCTCATGGCTTCTATTTTATTCGGGTGCTCCTTCGTGTGGCTACGGAGACCTCCAAAGTCGCCGAACGACTGTGGACAGAAAGCGCACGTGAATGTACCCCTTTTCCACCTAAAGGGGAGTGCGTTTGAAAATTCTAATATAACGGCCGCGTTATCTCTCTGATCGTTATACTTCCGTCTCCTTTTCCATTTTGGGTTCTGATCGCGCCCTACGAACAAAAGAAAAGTCACTATCAAATTGACTGTGAGGTGTTCATCTTACGATTGATGATTGACTCCCCGAACGCGGAGAGACGCGTGATGATTTTGGGGCTATTTTCGAAAAGAGAGCGTAGGAAATATGGAGATGGACCAACAAACACGGTCAGACGACTTATGAGGGTACTTTAAAAAAACTACGATTATTCGATTTGGAGATAACAAAAACTAATTTTAAATTCGCCAATGTTTTTTTATCCGTCGAACAATCAAAAAACTTGTGAAATCAGTGATAATGTTATCAGTAGATATTGATCTGCTATACCATACAGATTGCTTAAAGATACTAATGAAACTGATGAAATATGACACTGCCTCGTTGGTCGGAAGGTCCTGTTTAAATCACGGGTCGGGTACTATTGGATTTTTCTAATTTAGTATTTCTAGTAGTGACTCGGAGTCTGGAATTGTGCCTGGTGTATGGCAACAGGCTCAACACCTATTTCTTGAGACTTAAATGTAACTGGTGAAACGTGGGAGTGTACACTCCTCTACCTACCCCCCCGGGGATTACAGACGTGATGTTGTTTTTTTAATGAAATATTGACAATTATCCGAGCTAGCAGCTTAAGTGGAGAAAAAAATTAAATTGGAAATGATAACATTAATCATAAACGAGACCAAATATTGAAGGTAAACTACATAGTACAAATCATTAAAAAACAAAACATCTTGTATACGTTTCCATCGATTTAAGCAATCGCTAGTCTTCTTTCACTGTAAGCCATTTAAAGTCCAAAGTACGGATGTATGAGTTCATATTAACTCTTCAGTGACGTTGATTATTATGGACACTTAGTTATCTCACACTTAGTAACCACTTTTCTCATCCAGAGGGCCAAAGAGTACAACACTGGATCAGAGTGTTTCCGGTGATATAAACTTGAATTCTTCAAATCAAGTTTGATTAAGCTTTTCTTAGCATCGGTCCTCGATCTTGGGACATATCTTCGCTTCCCATTATACAGTATTGCGGCCAGGTGTCTATCATATAATAACAGTAAAGGTCTATTTTAAACGCTGGAACAGTGTAATAGGTATTTTATTGGATTTTTCATAGGAGTATTTTTCATATTTATAGTAAAACAAACTCCAATATTGTGTACATGTTTATTGAAAGCGTATATTCTAATAATTACTATTATAAACCCCTATACAAAATATATCAAAACAAAAACTGAAAAGCATTACGTACATGCAGTTTGCGATTCAAACATATAATATATACATATATATAAACGATATCAAATTAATTCTGATTCAACTGGCTATATACAGACAATGCTATATGAGATCATACTTTACTTTGATGACGTTTTTGGATCAAGACTGGGTAGTCTCGACCCAAAAATGTTAACATACATGGTCGCCATCCAGGCGACCACACCTATATCGACTATACAATTTTTCTGTATCATAGTTACTAAATCCATTTTTCCAAGCACTAAATTTACATTTTAAAAAATGAACTGAGGAGGCAAATATCATTTCGTTGTCGGAAATAAAAAACGTGCATTTTCTGTAATGAAATCACTCAGGTTTCGTCGACTTATCAGCACTCTGCTTCTTATGAACTATCCTCATATGAGAGTACCTTGAAGTCCCACTTCCAAACACTGACGGGCACAAACTGCAGCGATATTCCGACTTCTGGCCGTGAACCACCGCCAGATGCTTCAGTCTGGAATGGCAAGAGTCAAACGTTGTGTCACAGATTGGACATCTGTACCTCTTCTTGGGACCATGTACCAATGCCAAATGGCGATTTTTGAGCACTCGATTCTTGAACACGACGTTGCATTTCGGGCACGGAAATTGACCGATTTCATGGCATTTCTGGTGCGAACGAAGTTTGTGCTTCCCGGAGTAGCTCTTGCCGCATGTGTGGCACACGAAACTTTGGTAATGCTCGTTCATATGGATGAAGAGACTCATAAAGCCCTCGAAATGTGTCGCGCAGTGCACACACCTGAATATTTTGCCTGTCAGAACGAAGGGAACTATACCGTCGCTGTATTCCTGGTCTGAACTTTTCGAATGTTTTTCCGCTAAGTGTTTCTTGAGATCGATCAAGTTCTCCACCGACTGTTGGCAGATGGAACAGAATAGGTCAGATATGTCGACTTTTAGAGGAAACGAGTTTCGGACTTCGGGATTTTCGAACAACTCCAATTTGTTATGGGTCGCGGAATGGAGGCGGATCTCGCTCACGTTTGGGTAAATCTGGGGACAGTACGCGCACATAAATTTACCGCGCATCCATCTGAACGCCACCGCGTTGGAATTTTCCAGAATGAAGGCCGCGTTCGCCTTCTCACCCATCACCCTGCGTTTCTTTTTCCATTTTATCTGTATGGTATTTCGGTCCGTCGTAACGTCATCGGCGCGTCCTAGAAATAAAACAGATGTCAGTTCACCGCCCAACTAAACTTCGGTCTGATTCGGGATGGACATATCTTGATGCGTTACAACGTGTCTCCTAAGTTTCGCTTTGGTGATGAAGTAGTTTGCGCAGTGTGGACATTGGTACTTTCTTTGGACCGGTAAGCGTGTTAGACGATTTCGTCCACCACATTCACAGTTCGACCCGAAAGGTTTTAGACAAAGACAATCAAGATCCATTCTTATGTTGCGAGCCGCGTGTTCGCGAAACAAATGCTTAGCTCTCGCGTAATAAGTCGTGAACAATTCCGGGCAATGTGGGCACGCGTAACGTATACCTTTCCTATGGACGCGGAGTTTATGCGTTTTCCGAGCACCTCTCGTGTCAAAAACATCAGCGCAATCCCCACAAGGGAATCTGCCCGTTTCGTGTGAGTGCACATGCTCTCTAAACCTAGATTTGGAAACGAACGCTTTGCCGCACGCGTCGCATATATAATTCTTATAATGAGTATTCATATGTTCGTTAATTCTCAAGAAACTGACGAAATGGACGGCACATATCTGACAATTATAACCGCTGGAATCCAATTTAAAAGGGAGAACCCCATCGCTATAATCCTCGTGGAAAACTTTACCGTGAACTGCGCTCAGATGCTGTTTTAAACTATTTATAGCTTCGACCGAGCAACCGCATAACCTACAACTCAAATCTGATACATTTATCTTGATCATATTGTTCTCTCTCAGTTTAGAGAATATATGCTTCGTTGGAGCTTCGGCAAGATGTTGCACCACGTGTTCGCGCAAGCTGCTAGCTTCCACGAACTTAGTGTCGCAGTACGAACAATAGAACGCGTTGTGGTACCAACGGAACGCCCACGCGGTAGAATATTCTAGAATAATCATGGCGTTTCTACGCATCATGGTTTTGTCTATTCTCTTCTCAGACTCCTCTGGATTCCAGTTTGCGTTGTTGGCCCTTCTGCGCCTGCGCATTTGCCGCGCGCCCACAACCTCCTTCAACTTCCTAATACGCCTAACAGTTCCTACTTCTGAATTAGCAGTACCTAAAAAGAAAACAACACTACATTACACACCATAGACTTCATTCGACCTAGTCCCAAGCATGCAATATGTCCACGACCGTATAAAATAACAGTAATTTTTAAAAAGATCTTTACAGATCTGCCGTCGTCTGTGTTCCCGGACACATTTAATCTAGAGTTCTTCAAAGCAAGGGTGAATAGGGCTTCCGAGGCACCCGTGCTCCATCTTAAGACGCATCTGCGCTTACCATCAGACAAGATGGCGCTAACGCTAAGATGCTAACTTAGCTTATAATTAAAAAAGGAGAATAGTTGTGTGGTCAAACTCGGCTGAGAGAAAACGGTTGACAAGAATGGGCGTCATGTTACAGGTAATCGAATAGTGACGACTTGTAAGAAGAATCAATTCAGGTGTATCTCGATCAATCAGCCTGTAATATTATACTTAGAACTCTGTTGTCATCACATATCATTATCACGGAAAGCAAAGGAAGTCATAAGAAAGAGATAGAAGAGACAGAAATCGGCCCGACGATTTATTGACGTTTAAAGCTACCTACACGGCTTTTTTGGAAAGGCTCTATCTAGAAGTTTCTAAGAATGTTTATATTGAACACGTTATTTTTCTGTAACTTTTAAGTAAAAATGATCCAAGTAATACAATATTATAATACAGTATAATATGTAGTTACATTACCAATACGAATATAACACGTAAATACAAGACTGTTCTAGAAAATTCGTCGTTAGACGATTTTGATTCATTGGGACTTTAACTAAAAGGTACTTGCAGTTATTTAATCAGAGCGACCTCATTTTGCAACTGATCTTTCTTATAAAATTACTAATTTAACAATCAGATATGTGTGGCATGGGATAAATTATTTCATTTATAAGAGAATATTGATATTGCTTTGCCTCAATTATTAATTCGAAAACACTAAAGTATACAAGAAATATATCTTTCTACATTGCTACAGTACGATTCCTGTAGAGAGTACGAGAGTAACGCTGCAAATTTAATTGAAGATAAAGACAAAAGAAAAAAAATTGGAAATTTTAAGACACATTTACTTCGTAAAAAAGATCGAGGTTCATCATCATAATAATGATCATGATAATGATGATAAAAAAGGTCAAGGTTGAAAAATACAAATCAATAAGCGCAAAGCTTGTCAGGCAGATCAACGAAATTGTTCAGATCAGGATGACTCGTTCTCATATGGCTCAGCAACCTGGTTTTCTGTTTGAACGGTAA
>DWEE01001441.1:0-13375 GCA_018245755.1 Parelbella macleannani
GTTACAAGTATGTGTTGTGGTGTACCAGGTGTCGATTTTATTTGTTTATTTATTTATTATATTGTGTATTAATATTTAGTATGTTACTGATAGAAAAATAACAATATGTAACAACACACCTGTAATTCACCTGAACCGTACAGTGATCAGACACATGGAGTCGGTGGAAAATACGAAACAGCTAGAGATCAATGAACGAGTAAATTTTTGTATCTTTTTAAGTAATTTTTTGGATCATGTTTTGTATTTGAAAATGTTTATTACATGTCTATAGGTATCATGTGTCTATGGGCAATATATTTCATAATTTCTTTATGTATGAGTTATTTCCTTGCAGGCTATCAGGTACACCGGCGATAAAAGCTAAGAACGTGTGCCTGTCGTTAGTGGACGGGCACACATGTGCGCGTCGCGGTGCGACCGTGCAGTTGCTGGTCGCACCGCATCCGCCTCGCCGCGTGCGCGCCCCGCCCCCAGCTCCGCCGCGCTTACGCTGGACCGCGCCCAGAGATGCTAGTATGAAACTATTTCATATGTTTAATGTTTTTTTGAGTGGTGTGTTAGTGCCATATGTAGGTAGATATAGATTAAATGATAGGTTTTACATTGGAGGGTAAATATTAACAACTTCAATTCGTGGTTATATATTATGTGAGCGGACTCCACTGCTTTTCTTTTGACGCGTTTAGAATACTTTTTGTTAGAATACTCTTTAGTAGGTAGTTGGATTTCTATTACAGGTGTGTATTACCGATTAATTTCATTGATATAGACAGGTTTATAAAGCTACAATGCTTTTTTATTTTACATACAAATCGTTCAGTAATATCAATAAAATAATTCTGCATCTGTTGTAATCTGCTCCACAGAAAAATCCGTTCGCGACAGTTCAGAAGACTTATCTGCAGAGGAAGAGGAGTCGACTAGTCTTCCGCAGCACGTGTCGAGACTGACAGTCCCGCCTCAGCGATTACGAACCCGTCACAAAAGTAGTAACAGAGCACGATCTCTATCCAAAGCCCATGAACCCGAGGAATCTTCACTCAGTGAAGGGAGAGCGTCGTCTCATTCCAGACATTACAGGGTGCAAAGATCCGAACTCGGGAAGGGAATTATATATCTTCCCAAGGAGTTTAATCCAGCCGCATTGATACAAGCACAAGAGACTTTGGATCATTTCAGGACGAAGTGTTTCCTGAGCAGAGCAGTGGACAAAGAAAAACCAAGAGAGCACATGAGTGGTTTGAGTTTGTATCCGGTCCAACAGGAAGTGAAGGAAACGGTCAATACTAATTCAAAAGATGGGTCGGATGACACTGCGTTCACAAATCACATGTTCCTTGCGTCATACGACCAGGGTTATCTCAAGAAGTTCAATCATGACTCTCATTTAGAGAGTGTGCTGAAGGAGAGGAAGAACAGAATGTTTAACACGAGGTATACCACAGATGCTGCAGTTTACAAGCAGTTTGTTACCGAAAGTCGAAGAGAAGACATGTTGGTGATAGGGTGTCTCATAGTCGAGATATTTCTCCACAGCCACATGCGTCCACTGAGGACGAGCAATGGCAACTTTCTTGAAAGGTATAACTGCTGTCGGACTGTTTTAAAGTATAACTTCAGTTCAATGCCAAAGTGTGTTAGTTATATAGCGTCCCTTCTCTTAAACGTCCATCCTCCGAGCCTTAGCTTTAGAGATTTGACTCCCAAAAAAGAGGAGCCATTGAAGAAAATTGTGGTAACCGACAAGGGTTTGCCACCTCCAACAGCATCACAGCTACTCCAGCCGTTGCTGATGCAGCATTTGATTCCGTTTCCGCACAGCTTTACGACCTTATATCATCTTTTGAGCACCCTCCATGAATATGAGCTCACTAGTAATGAATTAAGCGTTCTCTATATTTACGAGTGCGACGGCGTCCAATGTGAGAAATATCAGAACGTGGACAAAACTAGACTGTACTTCAACCAGAAGATAGCCGAAGGGAAAATTCAGGCTTGCGTCAATCATTTAGGCGTCATCTTGAGCCAAGTGACGAGTCACAATCAGTTCGATGTCCTTGACATTTTTCTTCAACATTATATAGAATTGCTGGAAAATAAAGAAACATCAGTGCTCGCTGCATGGCACTTGTTCGATACTGTCAGCAAAGCGCTCGGTCCAGCTGAGACGAGGAATAAGCTGTTGAAGCACATATTGAATCTATATGAAGACGATGATTTCATATTTGACAAGCCGGAGCAACATAAGTTAACAGAGGTGGATGCCATTTCAGCTGGTAACCTGGCGAGCAAACAGAAATTCGTGAAGCTGTATCATAACATATTTTTATTGCAGTTAATGGTCCGATTCGGTCTTCAATGCTTTTTGGACAATTTCACTCAGCATCTCGTAGAAGCCGTCGGTGGTTACAAAGATATCAGTGTAGAAGTAGGTTCGCCCGGACATCTCTGTCATAACCGGACGCTTTCAAATAAGAAACCGCGCTATTCAGACGATAACGTGAAGAATGCTTTAACGTCAACATCTGATATATTTTCACCAGATACGTCATATGGCTCAGAACATGTAATCACGCCAAACATTGAGAAAACAATGGCTGATGTGAACGAAGTTTTGAAAGATAAAGAGAAAGACGTAGATAGTCGGAGCGAGAACGAACTGTTCCATTTTGAAAATGACAGAGAACGGAATCATAGCAGAAGCAGTAGGAGTAAATCTCCCACTAGTTCCGTTGACTCTAACAATGCGCTCAAAGAATCTGCAGTACTGCAGACTCCGTCTCCGTCGATAGAACATTTGTCACCGGGAAATACAAAATTCTTCGGGAGTAGCATTACTTCGTTGAACAGCAAAGAACCTAATGCCCTAAATAATAGGGAGGATAATCGTGACTTACCAGAATCGCCAAACAAAGGAGCAATGTCTCCAAGTATCGATATTCCAAGACCCATGTTCACGAGCTACTTACACTTTGCTGATGATGGTGTTAAAGAAGACGAATCGCGCAAAGAGATGAATGGCAATCGTGTGAGAAGCTTGGAGCTGAATAGAAATGTGGATCATCTGACCCCAAATTCGTCACGGAGTTTCGTCGAGGAAGACTTAAATCAGACTCAGAGAGACACAAGTGTGTATAAGATATCCGATATGAGTTCGGAGAGTCTCATCTGGCTGTCCCATAGACTGGGTCCAGTGCTGACATGTAGGTATATAACTAGGAACTTGCTCAAGATGCTGACGTTGTGCTATATTGGGAAAGAGAACTTGTCTCCGTGGGAGGGCGAGGAGCGAGATGAGTTCGACGATATATCGATTGTCAATAGCAAAGTTGTGGGTGACAGGAACGCTATGAAGGTCATTAAGTGCCTCACGTCGATTGTGGGTAAGTGGAAAGTGTTTTTTTTTTCGCTGAAATTTTTTTATTTTTGACCAGTAAATCTATCAAGCACTCAATAATCAACCTGTCGTTTGCAGAAAGTGTTCTGTGACTAAATTCCAACTATAAGCTATTTACAGATTTGTGTTTTTCTGGTTTTGTCTGATTTGTTTCAGTATCAAGGCAAAATAACAGTTGACGTAGTACGACAGTTAAATTTTACAAAAGGCTTTAATCACATCTGAGTATTTATTTATTTTTGTTTTTCCTTCACAGCTATGTACGGCGAACAGCTGATAATATTCCAGTACTTGCCGCACATGGGGGAGCTGATAGCGTCGTGTCGCCGACGACTGTCCACGCCGCTGGAGGGCGGTGTGGTCGCCTGCCTGCAACTCGTCAAGTACCTGCTGCCGTTCATGTCCGATGTCAAGGTCATGGAACAATTGCAGGTTTGTTATTGCGTTCACAAAATAAAGAAGATGCATACAAAAATTAATATTGTATTTACTGCTATGTTTACTTGGCTTTTGTGATATGTATTTATAATTTACTGCCCAATCGCAAAGGAACTTAGAGCGTAATAATATAATATGGATGGTGATGATGATTGAATTTTTCCCCTCCCAGGACACGTTTCTGAAGTCGATCCTGCAGCCGGCGCTGCGGCTGGCGGGCACGGCGCGCTGCGCGTGCCCCAGCGGCGCGGTGGCGCGCGCGGCGCTGGCCCGCAAGCTGCTGGACGCGCTCTACGCGCTCGCGCTGCGCATCGGGCCCGAGATGACGCGCAAGCATCTCTGCGTGCCCGCTTTACAGAGGTGCGTTGTTATTTAAATGTAATATGTCTGATGCTCCTTGGGTCATGTATAAAATTTCATTTAAATTTGAGTTGTCAATTTTTTCAGATTTTTCTTGGCGTTCGATAAAGCTACAGGCAAGACTGAAAATTGGCCAAAACAAGAGGAAACGAATGCTGAAAAGGTCAGTTAATTTTTTTTGTGTATTTTTATCGAGCAATAATTACTATCTTTGCGTGACGTTGATTTCTTTAGAGTACAAAATAATACGTAAGAGGTTTCCCCAGCTGTCGGAGGCGGAGTGGTCGGAGGCGCGCGCGGACGGCTACCTGGAGATCTGCCGCGACGGCAGCACGGCGGAGTGGGCGGTGCGCGAGGGCCGCGTGGTGCGCGCCGACCTGCCCGACCCGCCGCACTCGCCGCCCGCGCCGCCGCCGCACGCGCCGCTCGCGCCCGACGCCGACCCCGCCGCGCTCACCGTAACTATCTCGCATATCTCTATACACGTTGTACTTGCCTTCCATTCACTTTGTTTCGTCTCCCCTGTAGCACGTACACTGATTCCTTATCAATAAGTGAATCACATTCCAACAGTGAAATGTTAAAAGGGTCGAAAGTAAAAAAAAGTGTATTACGCATATGTTACATTTGATTCGTTCTGTTGTCCTTTTCGCGTGTGTGATGTAACGAGGCCGTGTCCCCCAGGCGCAGGAGGAGCTGGCGCTGGTGTTCGAGGCGCGGCTGGCGCGCGACGCGTACGCGGCGTTCTCGCGGCTGGTGGGCGCCGAGACGCTGCGGCGCGCGCTCAAGAACGCCGACACGGTGCGCGCGCTGTGCCGCCCCGCCGGCGGGTGCGTGGAGCCTGCTTAGCTTTACCGCTCTCTTTAATACTGTTATTAAGGAATAATACTTGTGTCGATGTGCCCGGCTTTTAAAAGAGTAGGAAGTAAAAACATAAAGGTCTTTTCGATCGGGCCCTTTGTAGTAGCGTTTTGGTGTAGTGATTGAATATAAAAAATATTATGATTTTGGTTTAGTTTGCTAATCTCTTTTATGGAAGAGGTTAAAGTCAAGTATTAAGGCTTACAGTAGGGTCGTATAAGCAGTTAGTTGGTACAGACGCACCGGATCGAGTCCTAAGATAATGGCAGAATCGAAATGACTGGTTGACCTTAATTACTCCAAGTTGTAGACCCGTAGAGGTTGCTTTGTTATATTTTATTATATCATATGTAATGTATTTTTTTCTCTTATACTATGTATAAAAAAACAATGTGATATTAATTTTTATTGTACCACGAAGACTAACAAACACATTATTTGAAAATAAATATCAATAATCGATCCTATAAATATCGATTGCAGGTCGCCGCCAAACTCTCCGCCTCAAGATAAGCGAGTGCAACTGTCATTCAGCGACGAGCCGATCAGTCGGAAGACCATCGACATAGTCCCACCCAAACCGGACCCGATCCTGGACCACATGTCCAACTCGAACAGTTTCGGCTCCAATGTCACATTGGTCGGCAACCGTATAGATGTCGCTGGCGACACCTGCGAGACCAACCACGTGTACGGGTTTGATGTGCTGGCGTACAAGATGGATAACGGGGTTAAAAGTAATAATAGGTAAGTAATCTTGGGGGTTAATTTTAATAGTACGTGTACATGATTATAGTTATATGCACCGGCTTAACTCACGCACGTTTTTCGGGATGACCCGACTAGTTACATATATGTATGTGTATAATCATGTCTATAAATACTCTGTTGTAAATACTCACGAAACATTTAATAGTAAAATAGTTTTATAGGCCTATGTCCAGCAGTGGACGTCCAAAACTCAATGGATGGAGAATTGAACTGAGGTGGAATTGTCTTGGTTTATTTACGTTTTTCCCTGTGTCTACCACATCTTACAAACTGATAAAGCAAACATGGCCTAGCAGCAGAAAGCTATGAACGTTTTAGCTTTACTTATAACACTATCACTCCCACATTTAAATCCTGGTCATTGACTCGTAACACCTTCATGATATCTTTCTGTTGTTAGTTGATTGCTTAGGAGTTTTTTATTATTACTCTTCATTTGAAATCTCAAAATGGTATATTATTAGTTGAGGCGATAAAGACTAACAAATCCTTATACATATGGATACATAAACACCAAGAGCTCATGACAATTAAATCCATAATTCTGATAACCAATAAAACGCCTATCACCCAGATCACTCTGGTCCACTACCAATATACTGAAAGTTAAACAGGAACATCTGATATGTATATAGATGTATACAGATACAACTTATCCCTTAGGGGATTACAGGCGTGATGTTACGTTATGTACACATAATTTGGAAATAAAACACTTATTTATTCTAAGGATCTATAAATATTTCTACAGACATCTGCGTGGAGACTGGCTTATATACTGGGAGCATGAGATTGGTCGACCTGATAAGGATACAAGATTTAACCTGAAGCAAATCAAGCTGCAGACATTTGTTGGACACACACAGACAGTCAAATCCATCTACTGCCTGGACAATGAGAACAGTTTTATGAGTGGCTCCAAGGATAAAACTGTTAAACTATGGTCTTTGAGAAATCAGGTAAATAATAGATTTTAATTTTTAATAAATAATTTATAGTTTTTCAATTTTAACATAACATATCATCACACCTGTATTTCACCGATGGGTTACGCAGAAGAGTGTAGTACTGATTCTTGGATAAAAATAATATTTCTTTCAGGGTGATGGAAATGCTACTTCACAATGTAATTGGACTTACACTGGGCACAAAAAAGGAGTTCTCTCTCTCACGTTCATGGAATCAATGAGATTAGCTGTCTCCACAGACTCTGTCATACACATCTGGGATCCTTTCATGGAGAGTGTGGTGTCACAGGTATGTGTTTTTTTTAAATTGGATTGTGACATAATACCCCTTATGTTTTGGGATAAATTACAATAGTTGTACATTTTTAAAGAAGAAAATGCAAGTATTATGGTAATCAGACATTAGATAAATTTATATAGGTATATTTTAAATTTAAACTGTTAGAATTTAGATTGGACAGACCAGTTAAATGGTTTCATGAGGGATATCATTCTGCTTCAGTGAATATGAACATGAGCTGACCCATGTTTGCCTGTGACTCACGGCCCCTTATTATGACTCATGCCTTCAGTAAGGTTATTCATTCTGATCCTACTCGAATTTCGGGTCGTTCACTAAGATAAAGCAACTCAAATACTGTCATAATGACATATATGACCATCATGGGGTGTATGTTGCAAACGAGAGGTTCTGGCGATGGGTGTACGCTAGTCGCTAGCCGCTAGTCGCTAGTCGCTAGTGGACAGTAGGCGGGGGTCGCGGCAGGAGCAGCGAGTAAGGCGGCGAGTAAGGCGGCGAGTGGGTGCAGGTGGAGGGGCTGCGCAGCGCGGTGAGCCTGGTGCGCGCGCTGCCGGGCGGCGCGCGCGCGCTGCTGGCCGCCACCACGGACGCGGCGCTGCGCCTCGTGGACGCGCGCGCGCCGCTCGACGCGCCCGAGCTCAAGGTGCCGCGCGCTTCATACTGTACCTATGTGGATAAGTTCATTAATCATACTTACATATCGCCCATCGCCCACTACACTGTAATATGTCAACAAACACTATCTATATATGTATATACACAATAATACTAATATTTTAATTTTTGTACCTGTATTAGGAATTATTTTTTACATTTTCGTTCGATGTGCTTTAAAACGTATTTTTAATTTTTTTTTTATTTATGACTTAATTCAGGCTTGTACAGCCAATTGTGGTAACTGTTATTTTGTATAGTAGTACAAGCGAGCATCGGCCTCGCGTGAATTGCCAACGTATCTATGTATATTAGTGTTAATGTAAAATATTACTTATCTTAAAGAAGTCTGCATAATTGAGTTATCCGTAATGTTCTCTAAAGCGTACGAAGTCTGTCAAGCCACAATTAGCCAACGATGCCAGGCCATATCCCTTCTTATTCTGAGAGTAGATTCGTTTCATACAGTGAAATCGTTAAGAGAATTCAGACCTTCGAGCGACGTTTATAGTCATCATTTAAATATTTTATAAATTTTTTGAGGTTCACGACTATTAGCAGTGTGATTAAAGTGGATAAATAGTGTTCGGTTTCCAGCTGCCCGCGAGCGCGACGACGTTCATCCGCTGCATGTGCGTGGGCGGCGGCGGCGGGTGGGCGGCGTGCGGGCTGGCGGGCGGGCACGTGGCCGTGCTGGACCTGCGCAGCGGCCGCCCGCTCGCGCACTGGAAGGCGCACGACGGCGAGGTCGGCGATGGGCCCTTCATATATATATATGGCTTTTATATACATCTTACAAATATTTTGTGGTATGGTCAGTGTATGTACTTACCTGTGGTCGTTTGAGAGTACGTTTGCAATGTACGTGTGAAAAATGTATGCAGAGGAAAAAAAGTACATTCCCACGTTTTACTAGGTTATGTTTTACGTCCCATGGAATAGACGGTGAGTCGTTGTTACTATGATAACCGATATGACCTTCACACATATTTTATTATAGATGCTATTCTATTCTAGTTTTGTCAATGTTTGTGTAATTATAATTAAAAGTGTACGTCTGGTTGTGTGTGTCTGTGGCTGTATTGTTTTAGACTATTTTTTGGCTATACAGATATATGGAGAATACTGGAATACAGAATACTATGCGATAAAAAATCAGCTGTTTATCTGTTTACTCTTTTGGTAAAAAATTAACTTCAAATACTGTAAAACTGTCTTCAACCTTGTAAACACAGCTAGTGTGATATATCGATGTATAGCTTTTTTCTTTTTTTTTCAGGTTCTACGCCTGGCTGCCGTGGACGACCACCGTCTACTAACTTCTGGCCTGGATCAGGTCACGGCGCTATGGTGTGTGGATGATGGAGAACTGATTGCACATCTGAAGTAAGTGTACTATTGAATCCCTGATCACGTTAGGTTGACTTTGTCTAACGTACTATTCGAAGAATAATTGATAATCGAATCGAAAATGATAAATATTAAAAAGGAAATTTCTCTGAAAAGAATCGATTTGAAAATTATTGTTTTTCTTAAATATTAAATCCCGTGATGGTAAGTAGTCATCGTCGTTTATGGCTGTTTGGAAGATCAATGGGTTTAAGAATGTATTGACATGTCGTAGCATACCATGTCGTAGCGTACCTTAAACACCCCCGAAGGAAGCTCAAGTTACAAGCTTTTCAAGTGTTTAGTAGGAAGTTGGCTTGAAAACGAAATCTTGAGGACTGCCAGGATTCCCATTGTTATGGATGGAATCTTGTCAAGGTTTTTGTTTTTGGAGAGAATACTTTCCTTTAAATTTCTGTTTATATGATTGACTGTGGAGATCCATAAGGTAATATTAGTTTTTTACTTATTATAATATTGCTACTTGACAGAGGAAGCACGGAGCCCGTCCATTGCCTGTCAGTGTACTATAATGAGCTGATATCAGGAACGACTAACAACCGCATCGGAGTCCACACGTCCCTGGACCAGGAGGCTTCCTTCTCCAGTACCAAGCTTCGCTCCGACACATTTAAAGGCGTCCTGACCTGCATGTCAGTGTTGCCACTAAACAGGCTCCTGCTACTAGGCAGCGACAACGGTTCTATTAGCTTGCTCTGTTGATTGTAATATTTTGTGCGAGAAATGAGTATAGAAGGCTCTCGTCAGGTTTGTTAGGATAGATACATTTAGCATTTGGTAATCCCTGCCTATCCGGTAGAGAACCTGGTGTGATGATATACAAATAATAGTAATAAATATGAGAATTATTAACGTTATGTCTCTATTACAATTGTGGATGGGAACTGTTCAAGGTCGTGCATGTTTAATGTGTTACATTAAACATTGCTACAATGGAAAATATTGCTACAATGGAAAGTTCTAGAACTTTCTGGTAACTGCATATGAATCAACATAGATAGAAATGATTTGGATCTTAGTAGAAGGCAACCATGTCACTTGCGAACTATCTGTAAGTTTAATGATAATTGCATTTTATTAAATAAATAAGGAGCATGGGTCACGCCCATTCAGAGGTTTTTTTATACCGGCGTAATCATATGGATATAGAAATCTACGAAGCTTAACATAACGCTACATAAAATTACTTAATAAGATTATGCTTTACGCTAGTCTCTTATGGGGTAGGCAGGGAATAATAGGGAATGTAGTGCATTGTACATTATATATGATTGATTGGAGACGTTGATTGAACGAATACAGTTTAGATTTAAATTTAATGCAAAGGTAACTATAAAACTTGAAATATTAAAAGTCAGAGTAAATCCCTCTGTACGTTTGAATGATCTCTATATTTCTTTTATTTTAATGCGAATTGGCGATACGTTTGTCTGTTTGTATGTTTCGTGATACAGGGTTCTGATTATTTCTATGCAATCATTCCGTATGCAATCGGTTTTAAGTTAATTTATGTTTTATCACTTGTGAGTTGTTCATTTCACATTGTATAGTTTTAAAAATACTTCTTAAGCCTAATGTTATTTTTAATTACATATTAAGGTAGTCACAGACGGTGCTGTAATATATGTTAATATATTTTGCTTTAATATATATTATATAAAACTACCACAAACGGTAGCTATACAATAATGTATATTTGGTTGTCATTATTAGCGCAATAGTATGTCTCGAGATATGTCTTGCTATATTTGTTTACATATATGACGACGTAATATAGATATACATATATATTATAGCTACGTGTACGGTCACTCGAGCGTTACCATAGAAAATATATTTTCATATATCCCCATATGAATTGCTGTTATGTGTTACAGCTCCGTCTGTGACGACCTTTATTGTGTCACTAACATGTTAAGTACAAAATGATTGTTACCAAAGTTTAAAGTAATACTCGTTTCGTGTACATGATTCTGATCTATGGCAAGCGCGGATGCGTCCTAATTGTTTTTTAAATACACAGCTTCGAAAAGCAGAGTAAATTTTGATCCTATTTCCCATAGGGCTTTGGCATATTTAAATTAAGTCCATTTTAACATTCCGATTGTAATTTGGCAAGCGCTGGAATAGGGGTCGAGGGATTGCAGTATATTTGGGTGTTGCCAGGATCTACTTGAGCATAATTGAAACTCTATACAAGGTAGATAGAGCGATATGGTAAATTAGGCAATTAGGTAGATAATTTCTTTGTTTTATTTTGCACCAACTTTTTATTGTATGCCTAAAAATGACGGTTTTTGACGTTAATATTTATGTCACAATTTTTTAGTTTTTACTATATTTCTTCAAAAATTTACTTCATTATTCGTGTTTAAGTTTTAAATTCCGGTAAGTTGAAAATCGTAATTATGTACTGCTTTTTAGGTTGATTTAAATAGCGTTACATTTTTCTAACATGTTCAAATTGAAATTATCATCATGTTGGCAAATAACAGTTTTATCTACAACATAAATACCAATATATCTCTCGTAGGATGAATAAAAATGTATTTTTAATTGTTTCGGCAAAATAGTTATTTATTGGAAAATATTTTGGCAAAATAGTTGCATTGGAAAGGCATAATAGTTATTTATAAGTGAATTTAGTAAGTTTTGCGCGCGCTTTTTGTACTATGTGATGCGCAGTGTATTTCCCGCTAAAATTAAAAAGATAGCCGAACGGTAATGTTTATTATCTGCTTTTACTTTGGCTGATTGTTTATACGTTTTTGTCCGTGGCTACAATGACGATGATATGAAGAAGTATTTATTAGTAAGACAATGATATGAAGAGATATTTATTGTATCGACTGACGCTAATGCCCGACCTACTTTGTTCGGGGTAAGCTACACTGGGGTCGACTCTTGCCTGTTCGTTTGAAAATAGAATGTCTCGTTGAACATAGAATGTCTCATTTTAAAATAGATTGTCTCATTTTAAAATAGATTGTCTCATTGGAAAATAGGCAGTCTCGGTTTAAAAAAGAATATGTATTGGGTAAAGCTGCAATAAAGAATACTAGGAAGTGTAAGTGTGTAAGAAAGGTCATTGAGTGGCGGCCACGTCTTGATAAAAGGAGTGTCGGTTGCCCTCCTACGAGATGGCCTGACGACCTGAAGAAGACAGCGGGAAGCTGGTGGGTTCGGAAGGTCCAGGATCGAAAGGCGGAGTGGCGCCAATTAGAGGAGGTCAATATCCGGTAAAGGACATCTAGAGGTTGACGATGAAGTGTAACGTAGCTTAATAGTGTATGTAAAGGTCACATCACGTTAGTTTATTCGTTTTTTTAACTAAAGTAATTATCTATATAACTCTTAACGAATTATCGAAATATAATACGTATGTAAGTGTAATTCCAATATTGAAAAATAATACATTGAAATGTTCCTGCGTAACGAGTAATACAGCACTTGCTAGAATGTTCGAAAGAATAATGCACTAGTAGATACTTTGTTTCCCGCTTTTTTTGTTTTTGTCACAGAAGTGTTTAGTAATTGGTGATTATAGGATATCTATAGCCAAATAAGACGATATACGAAGATATTTTACCTGAAATCAGTTACAAGTAACCCTCCTATAACACGGTTTCGCTATAACACGATTCGTCAATTGCGGATACCCTCCTACAACACGGCGTCCTATAAGACGGTTTCGCTATAATACAATAAGAAAACTGCAAACACCTTTGTGCTCAGACTAAATAAAATATTAACTCCATAAAAACTCGAATAATAAATATGTTTTTAGACGCTAAAATAAGTCTTTGCGTGGGTCTCATACAACACGTTTTCAAACAACAAGGCATTTTCTAGGAACCTAACTACCGTGGTATAGGAGGGTTACCTGTTCATATCAAGTCCAATGGGTCCTTTAAGATAAATTTGGAAGCACTCAAGTATTGGCAATTATTGACAAAGCTAAGTGAAGTTATGGTGTGTCTGGTATGATATAGTACCATAAATTCGCAGACAATCCATTTCATATTGATTATATTTTGATAATGATGATATTATATGTGAATATATTTGTATTTGTATATTGAAATAATGTAGGTACTTTAATTTGTGATGTATGGTTAATAAGCTAAGTTTTAGTAATTAGGTTCAATTTGGTACGATTTTCGACCGATGTAAAGTTAGTTGTTCCTAATATAATTTTGTTTTTGCACACAC
>DWEE01001442.1:0-13370 GCA_018245755.1 Parelbella macleannani
TTGTATTGTATGTTATCTATGTACATATATATTTATGCGTGAAGATCGAAATTATCATACTTTTGATCTGTATTTGTTATAAAAACAAGTGACGATGTGATTACGAAGCATTTAAAAAGCAGTGATAGTTTAGTGATTTAGGATTCAGGATCTCACTTCGGGTGTCTGAGATTCGAATCGATAGCACTTAGGTAGCCACATTAAACTGTAAGAGGGTAGGTGCGTTTTTTAGATTTACACTCGGTAAGACGGCCAATGAAAACAATATTATGAAACATGCACGAAAAGAGTGTCGCTGAAGAGCTAAAGAGTTCTATATAAATAAACTGCTATCATTTTATGCCCGTATTTACAACATACGTATGGCAATAGACTCACTCCTTATTCCATAGAACGTATAACATAGTTAGTAAAACGTGGGAGTTCTACTCTCCTCTGTCTATACCTTCAGGGAAATACAAGCGTGATATACGTTAAACCATTCTTAGTTTAATCTGTGAATAATAACTTTTCGTACAATTTCGACCATAAGCGCTGAAATCAGTGAAGAATTTTAAGCACCATACTTTTTTGGGAAACAAGTATCAGACACCAGACAGCCGTAACCATTGGCACACGCGCATAGATATCTCCAAAGTATCTGTACATATGGCCTATGACATATCTGGATTAAGGCCTAGTCTAATTATTTAATATTAACTACTGACAGGATTGTTGGAATGCGACATCTCCAGTTGAAAGGTAAACGTATCTAAGATTCTTTAATTTTTAACTATTTCATCACTTCTGAACCGTCGATACACAAAATCGAATGCTATTATCGTTATGAGATCTATTTGTGTTCCAAATATTATCTCGACATCGTATTGATAGGTACTACAGTTCTGACAGGAGACTTACATATTTATATAATCATGGAAAAGCAGTCCCATGCTTTCAAATATTCGGTCAAAGTAAGCGAACGTTATAAGTTTAACGTGTACTTCGGACGTACGTCAAGTGCACTTGTTCTTAAAACTTTAGTCGGTTACATCTCGAATTTTTAAATTTCGAAAACCTTTGAGTATTTGACATTTCTTAAAGCATACTTTTTAATAGATGGTTGTGGCATGACTATGCATAAAACCAGTCTTCAATCAACGTATACACGTTATTGGTTTTTTTCCTAAGACAAATACAAGGTAAATTAAAGGTTCGGCAGAGAAGAAATTCTTGATTAAAACACTTTATTACAACGTATTAAGTATAGTTTATCAGCTAAATGATATTCAATAGACGTCAATTAATAAAAGAAAATGGTTGTATGCGTTTTCAAAAAAGTAAAAGCTGTTATCACCATTATCAGAAGAATGAAAGAATGAAAGTAAAAACTGTTATCGCAATTATCAGAAGTACGAAAGTAAAAGCTGTTATCATCATTATCAGAATAAGAAGCGTTAAGGTTATAGTCACTCACTATTGCCAAGATATAGTTGGCAGCCTTCACAAACCTATTTTAAACAACCTTATATTGAAACGTAGTAATAACGATTTATAGAAAAACGCATTTAGTACATTTTTAATTCTATACGAGATTGTTTTTACATGAAAGGATATTTATATGAAAAATCCTGAGACATTTAACATGCTTATAATTGACATCAATTTGTTTAATATTAATGATTTAGTTTCGTCTGCCTTTGTCTTTTAAGTATTTATAAACCGTACTTTATTCGTAATATAGACGTATGTTATATGTACGTTACGATATTTGTTAATGTACTCCATATTGGTATCGGAGACTGTCTATTTTTGTGAGACAAACGAAGATTGATCTCCCGTGGAGTTATTTTGGTTATCGAAAACATAGAAAACTACTTTTTTATTCTACTGCTATACAATTTGAAAAGTAAATATGTAATACTAATAATATTATGTGTAAAGTATTATTTATAAAAAAACTGTTGAAAATTGCTCTGAATACTCTCAGAATTTTGAAAATTAAATAACGGATGATAAAGATAAATAAAGGATACAGAAATTAAATAAAGAGAGTAAATAAAATAAATTCGAAATGGATATGTAAATAAAATTGAGAATGAAAGGAACGTTTTAGTTGATTATGTAACAGATTGTTTTAAATGTGTGTGCAAGTTAAATCGTCATAACCAAAGACGTGCAAGATTACCTAATAGCTCACGATATCTAAGATCAAATTTCCTGTATGTACTTCTGACACTACTTTTACTATTTACTTCGGGCTATAATTAATAATAATATGTCTGTAAGCCAAAATATCTTCGAGACTAATGTATATCTTAGATTCCAAAAATCGCTTACTAATTTCAAATAATTAGTTCACTACATAAACTACATAGCAAATGTGCGAAGTATAACTTCATACAATAAAAAAATTACAAGTGTTATACTATAACCTTAGAAAGGTTATAATGTAACTCTTTTATAAAGTTTCTTTCTCATTTTAATAAATCTTTCTAACTTCGTAAATACTTTTGAAATTTTCGTTTCACATTAATATCGCAGCGTCAAAATGTGCTAACAAGGACAATTCCAATAATTGAATTTAATTTAACTTTATTAATTTGCGCTCATTGGAATACCGTTACTGGAATCTTCCTACGCATTAATAATAGCAGTAGCGCCGCTACAATGCAATATTTAATATTATGTTTCCTAGTTTTCGTTTACACCTCGCTGCTGGATCAGTAAAAATGGAAAATCTAGAATGTTCTACATACCAACATTGACGTAATGCGCTTATTAAATACATTATCAATTATTTCCATTTCTATTTCCTCAGAATTATCCCTGTTTCTTGTATCAATGGAATATTATTATTAGCATATTGTATATCAATTACTGGATTATTAATTACTTATTTTTATCAGTATGTTATGTGTATATTGATCGATTAATTTTTAAAATAATTTTCAATAGAGTTGTCTTTGTTGTCAGTGTCAATCCTCCAATAGTGTTTGGTATGCGTTTATGCTTATCGACCTCACACTCACCCCTTAATAAAACGCTAAGTATTTTAATTCACCCAAGCATACTTTACATATCGCCATTCATTTAATCTGCTTACCCATTCCGTTTACCCGCTCAGCATTTCCCTTTTACTATAATGTATTATGTATTAGTTTGTTCTTGAGGTCCTTTCGCACAGTCCTTAGAAACAGGATTTACATTACTCAAATGTGTCAAATACAAATAAGATGTGAGTGGTGAATTTTAAATGTAAATAACGGAAAGCTTCTGTAGCGTTAATAAAATTTAAATCGTTCTCATGTTTGTGATCCGATCCGTTATCGTGAGTGAAAAGAATGATGAATTTAGAAAAATCACTCCAACTCTGTGAGGACAGAGCTGACATTTGATACCTACTCGCTGCTCTCTGCCTACCCCGTGAGGCAGATGGAGTAACGATTTATAATTAATATACTAAAATTCTAAATTTCAAAACATAACAGTAATAAAATACCGCTAGAATGTTTCAATGTTACTAATTAATTATCGGCGCAAAATTTTCATGGTGAGAGAGACAATGAAATAAATTAATAGTAGGTATTAAGCGCTTCTTGTTGGCATTCACTAAATATTATGATATTAAAAAGTTATAAACATCGATTATTACTTATCCAGTATTAGGCTAGTGGATACTTCAGCCTCTCACTCCGGGGTCTGAAGTTCAAAGTCTGTTGCGCGATTCATGCTTTATAAAAATAGTGTAAAACCGTGTGACCGTGGATAAGGAAGACGTTGTGAAAAACCTGCAGGCCTTAAATTGTTTTTAATGCTTTCTGAAGCGCCTGAAGTCTATTAACTCTGCTGTGTCCAGCGTGGTAGACTATGGCCGAAACCCTTCGTATTGTATGAAACTATAAAAGAATCGATAATGTTGAATGGATACATATTTATATCATACTAGCTGATACCCGCGTTATTTATGCGTATTATATTGACAATATATTTTGTGTACAGTTGAGAAAACAAAAAATAACAAAGTAAAAATGTTTTAGTAAAAATTCACTTAACTAATCTAAAAGTGACAATTTTCTTAAAATTTTAATACCTTTACATTAAATGAAGTTACCATAATATTTTTTAAGATAAGGACCAAACGTCTAATAAATAAAACTAAAAAAAAATATATTGGAATCTGTCCAGTACCTACTTGTTGCGTGATGCGCGTACTATGACAGACCCGTATCATTTTATTTATATACCTATACATATGTAGATTATTTACCTATACATGATGCTGATTATTTAGGTACCTTTCGCATTGTAAAATATATTAAGCGGATGAACAAAAAGCAGATTATAATACATGACTCCTTAATCTGCTGTTTCAATCTCTGTATCCTAAATAGTACCTAATGCTTTTAATAATAATATAACATTTATAATATATTCGTTCTTTTATTTATAGTACAAACTTAACATGGAATAGATTCTATATTTTTCGAAATGTCTAAAAATTTAAACTTTATAGAATACGTATGTTGTGGAATATGTAAACAAATGTTTGAGGGTTATTAATATTTAATTTAATTACGTAATATTTATTGAATCGTGTGTGTATGAGGAGGATAATGAATCTAAAAAAGGCACGCCAGGTCGATAAGGATAGAGATATTTGGCACTCGATATTCTCAGTTTATCCCTTAATTAAAGCACCTGGCGTTATAGTACTCATTATATTAGTGCCTAAACAATGCATTAGCGTTACTTAGCGTCACTCTCTTAATCTGCTTACGCTCACGTGCTCAGCATTTCCTTTTCACTCTAATATATTATGTATACAATCATTGCTCGCGTTACATCATACATATATAGGGCGCGGAAATAAGATTCACAATCCATAAGAAAATTTACATTTATGAAAATTTATGTAAGTGAAATATATGTACATTTAAGTGTAACAAAAATACGAGTAGCAATAAACTAATAATCGCTTAATAAATAAAATGTTTTGACTATAGATACTCGTAATTAGTATTACACAGAAAAGAAATACAAACTACAAAAAACAATGTAATGACACTGTTCCATAAGGTTCGCCTATTATTAACCAATTTAAAAATGGAACTAAACTACAAATTATGTTGTATTGAATTGAATTTATATACCGTTGTCAAGTTACGTACGACATTTTTTTCTATGTTACATATTGTGCCATTAAAGCTGAGGGTGTGAAGGCGATCATCGAGGGAGGCCCATGATCAGCGGTGGACTGAGCTAGGCTGATGACGATGACAATGACAACATATTCATTTATGCAATGTTCATAATTACAGTTCATATTTGATGCGAATTATGATCCGGCTAGTTTACTGTTGTACTAAACATTGAAAATGTTCCTGTAGCCTCAAATGTATTGGTTAGCCGCAACTATAAGCAGCGGTAATTAGGTCAATTAACACTGATTAACTATCACAAGTGCTCTGAATACAATCTTCATGGATAGCCGCATGCCACAGCTGAACAGGTCAGTTATCATAATACAACAATAAATAATCATATAATCGCGAATGTACCGCCTGTGATTCTTTATTAATTTATTAATTCATACAGTCGTTAGTTCATTCATTCGTTCATTCGTTCGTTCGTTCATTAATTCATTCAGTCCTTCGTCCATTCGTTCGGTCATTCACTCGTCCTTTTCATTTAAAATCTCTAACATAAGGATCAGTAAGTACAGATGTATAATACATATGTAATTGTAAAAACATTTATTTTAAAAGCGAAATGTTCTTACAATTTAATATTGATAGTTACGTATTTCATAATAGGTACATCAAGTAAATTTTATAGTTTTTTTATATAACCAACACAAACCACCGCAATGGAATAATATCTGTAACTCATAGTTTTTCCCATGATAATAAGTGGTAACGGTCGTATATATGTACACATTGCACCATCAAATCATTTGACAACACCTCACCCGATTTAAAGAAGATCTTTAATGAAGCCTTTCCTAAATAACCGTATATCACAGCGCGAAACACCTCAAGTCTCACTGTCAAAACAAATCAAGTCTCGATCTGACATCTGTCAAAGTTGCCTTAATATTCCTAAAGACTATAAAATGACAATTCAATAAGAACCATGTATGTAGTAATCCAGTTGTGGCTAATTTGGACCAATATTCCTTTCAATTTTTAGTTTGAATGTTATTGAGGTTCTTATGTAAAGTTCTTAGTTTAAAAATCTCCGTTCTGTGGGACTGTTATTTGTGCAACATTCACAGTATGAACGTAAATAATGTTTATTCTGTTTTGTTCTGTGTCTTCTACTTTTTAAAGTGCTGCTCCGACTAGCGGTAGTTGACTGTCAACTCCGCAAACTGTTTGTTCTGTCATGTTGTTTCATCATATGAATCAAAGCACGCATGGTAATATAATTATACTTAAAATAACACACATTAAACATATTTTTATTTAAGGTACCTTAATACACATACGTACACATTGACTTTGACTTTGTTGAAATCTTTAATAGCCCGTTTAGAATATTTTTAATATGTAACAGAACAATATCGTGTGGACATGCCCTATCATGACTAATATTTCTGCGATGTCGAACTAATTTAACGCATACACATTCTATCTTTAAAGCTGGTATGTACATATATCTAATTTTACTTAGATTTCGGTCAGCATCTTTAACCTTTGCAATCTCTATTTAAAAAGTACATCTGTTTTGTATACAATATATTTTTGACAATCATTCCTCCTTTATGCGAGTGTGTGCGCATAGACCCCATTCAACAGCTGGCTAAAGGCATTTCAATTTCTTCACGTGTTTGTGCGTGTAGACCCCATTTCACAACCGCTTAAAAGCAAAAGTGTAAGCACTTTATTACTGTTTATATGCTCTTTTGGATCGATGGCCACTAGTCTGGACCTTTCTATATTTTTTTTTAGACTGTGTTTTTATCATAGATAGTTAAGCTTTGTCAATAGATATTTATATAAAGCAATCCCCGGCCCGATCTCTGCCACTAACCAATTGGTGCTACGCAAGCTTGTACGATATTCAACCACATCGCTCCAGTGCGAGTTAGAAAATATATAACATTACATCAAGCCTATATTTTCCGGAAAGGGTATGTAGATGAGTGTAGTACACTCGCCCGATTCATCTGTCATGTTATAGGTCTCACTATGGAAAGAGGGTGAGACTTATCTTACCAGGCATAAAACCAGCTCTGAGCTACAACTGAAAAAAATAACTTAAGATACACAAATAAGGCTAATCAAAAACAATTCAATTCATGCTTTGAAATAAAGTTCGACACTCATAAGCAAAGTCAACATTAGCAATGTACATATAAAGTCTGTTTTTCGTTCCACGCGAGTTCACAGTTCAATTTCAAATTCACATATCGTGTAATAAACGATTAATTTCCATATTGAAATATGTACTCAGCCCGCTCTGGACATGGCGATTATGAAAGGATTTGTATGGAGTCGTATTCCGATTGATGCTTGAAGCGATTACGCGGCCGACGACCTTTCATCCCTCTTTCATTGGAATTGATTATGTATAAATATCGTACGAGACCGTCCACCGTTTAAGCGCGACTTGAAACGGCATTCTACTATTTTATTTTTGCCGCACTCTATTAAATACGGCTTAGAGAAATTTTATTCCATTTGAAATTTCCATGTCGTACTCCATTATAGCTTCTAATTTCTTGTTGGCTTCTCTTTTGCGCTTATGACTTTATTTATTTTTTACTACGTTATGTGACACGTAACCGTAGCAGTGAATCGAAGGAGTGTATCACAAATTCGCGTCTAACCCTTTGGGGAAATACAGGCATGATGTTACGTTATGGGTAGATATGGACGAGGAGTGAAGATCTTCATAAACAGGTATTCATAAACAGGTAGGCTGCTGCGATCTTTGATTCCAATCAAATTCAAATCAAAGGCAAAATGTAAAGACTAGAGAAGAAGAAATTAGAAATATATTTTTGTAGTGTTAGTCAGTTTCAACATATCAAAGTAGTTTCTACAATCTAAATATAACTAAAACTTATTTAGACTCTACAATCCAATGACATTGCCAGATTAAATGACATTAACAGTTTATGGGCACGAACAATAACAAATGAACTTTTAAACTCATACTTTAAATGGTATTCTAAACGAATTGAATTTCGTTCCATTCGTTGATCTATGTAGAATTTCAGTGAAACATTCGCCCGCGCCGTCGCACCTAAATAACCGCTGGCATATTAAATTATACAAGAAAGCTGCGCTGATAACAATACGTTTTCAAGAATAATTCATGGACGTTGCATTCATATGAAAGGGGCACGTACTCAGCAACGTACAGCCCAATTTTGGCGCACAATTTACCTGCAGATGCAACAAACACAAAGAGGCTATATTTTTGAGGAGGGGCGGGGCGGGGGGAGCGGGCAGCGTGTAGCGGGTCGGATTACGACGGCCATCTGCCGCGACACCGAACAATCAACCTAACGAGTCGCACTCGCGACGGGATTAAAGCCTAATGCCGCTGCGAACAATACCCCCGGCGCCCTTTATCAGTTACACTTAGACGCTAACAGATCGTCCGAGTCGACAATGGCCCCTCCTTGTTTATGGCTAATCCTAAGTGGATTACTTTTGCTTGCGATGACGAGACGCCGTCAATCAGTCCGTGCCGTTTAATTAAAACATACTTGTCAACGGGCCGTATTGGAATTGTTCGCGTTACAAATGTACGACGGAATGATTAGCGTTGTTTTTGTGAGTCGTCAAGCCGGTTGTCGAAAAGCAATATTGGCATTTCGTGGCTCAAGGTCTGAATAAACTTTTCAGGTGTTACACAAGGTCTTCCATCAACAGTTACCATCTACCTCTGAGTCAGCTTGTCCTTCAATATTTTGAAGACCAAATGTACTAACAGATTTCACTAATCTAATATGGGTCTTAATATTGATATGTTTATGCCAATAATAATTTTAACTATGGGTAACTATACATATTATTACGTTTAGAAAGCGTCAGTTTAACACTGACCTACCTTGTTAAACAGAGCTCATGGCCCCTCCTTGTTTTTGCTAATCCTTTGAGGAAAAATGGATTACATTTGCTCGCTATGACGAAACGCCGGCAATCAATTTCTTGTCTCGTTTAATTAAAACAAACTTGTCAACGGTATTTTTTTTTGTTGCTATTTTGTTTTGTATTTCCCTATACTTGTCGTACGACTATGACTAATGTTGACTTTTTTTATGAATGCAATTGAATCGGACGTTGATTGAGGTAAACTCGAGATTATTTTGATTGATTAGGTGAAACAGTAATTAAAAAATAATATTAATATGCATAGACTTATAGTTATGCTGTTATATTTTCATACTTCTCATTTATAGTAAAATTATATGAATTTCATTCGTCGAAGTCCGTGTATTGGTAGTATACTGAATCGTTAATACACCACTTGAGTGCGGATAATAACCGCGTTTTAGTAAACCTAACCCAAGTGCACTCACGAATGACAAGCTGTCAATACGTGACTCTTATATATAGATAATATTAAGATATCAATGTAAAATTATTATTTACGTACAAGATAAATTAACATTTAGTAAAAATTAGTTTATATTGTACGTAAATAAGGATTTTGACGACGGTTTTACATGAGGATTTTTTACTAAAGTTTGACAAAAAAACAACGCGGGAAAAAGGATATACACAAATGAGGGCGCCACTGTCGCTAATATATTTGTCCTATATGAAAGCATTTCAAATATAGATACTCGTAATATAACATTTTAAAGTCTATTTTAGACTATTATTTCTGCCATATGAGTTCATATCTGTACTTTAACTTTGTGCTTAAGCAAAACGCCGTCCGAACAGTTCACGTTTATTTTGGTAATCTTGTAAAGTGCATAAAGTGAATAGTAAAGAGAACGGCATTTTAATGCTTTAGTTTACGGAATATAGGTAAGGACGTGGTTCAATTTGAAACACTCCCGTCACCATTTACTCTCAATTATCCTGGAAATTGTTGTCAATCAAATAAAATATGAATAGTTGTGTTGGCATAATTACTCAATGTACAGTCATATTCTTCGGCAACCTGTTTAGATCACCTTTTCAAATGCAACCCTTGCATTGTTATTCATTATGTAGAATTCAAAACACAGCTACGAATAAATTAATTTACTCACGGTCAATCGAAATACATAACATCTCTACTGAACATGACTGCATAAATATTAATGAGCAAAATCCTCTGGATTCAACGCTTTAGGAGCAGACTGCCTATTTTCCAGCATTGTCTCAAATATATTCATTTCATAGAATGTAGACTGCAGAAGCGTTTTTAATATTTATCTGATTACATTGATAAGTATTTATAAATGAAAAAATTATGAATCTGTTCTTAAGCTTTCAAGACAAGTTTGCTTTTAAGCAGAAATTCTAATGTATGTATGTATTTTGTATGTATGTACTTTCTGAATTTGGTGTCTTCCATACAATATTGCTTTCTATACGGGTTTGCAGAGATTACGGATCAAAATACACAGCTAGGTGTAGAGAGTTCCAATGACTGACAGTATAATGGATTAGATTGAATGAGGAAGAAAGGGAGCATTCCTCGAATAGTTACACGAAAAATATTATCTGTATTAAATGTCAGATACCTTACGTAGGTACACATAGGTATGTCAATGCGTTCAGATAATTGATTAAAACGGATGCCAATTTAAAAATCTACAAATTCGGATATCTGTAACTGGGTATGATATGCTTGTCTCTTATGCGAAATCCTTACTTTCATTCATCTCATGCGTACTTACTTTAATTCTCTTATCAACTAAGTATAAGCTGTAACGTACGTTAAGAACAGTTATCGGCAACAGGTCTAGATAAAGTTTCATTAACCCTTTCATCTTTTCCCTGTTAGACACGGGTCTCCTCTCAAAAAGTGAAGGGCTAAGGCCTATCGTTTCTCACGATAGTCGAGTGCGATTTGGCACACTTTAATTGTAAATGTCTTAGGCAACATCATAGTGAACTCGAAAGTATACAGATTTCCTCGCGATATATTCATTCCCTGTTACACAAAGACATATTTAATCTTCAAATGCATATAATTTTGTAAAGAAGTGAGCACTAAGTAGATGACGGAGGCTTAACCTGACAACTAAGCTGATATTTTGAATCTACTAGTCATAATAATACCGGCCGCGATGTCGTGTTTCTTTATGAAGCGTTTGCGTGACAGTTCGTGTTTTTTTTTTCTCAACTTTATTTTTGGAACAACTGAATGAATAAAAAATGTTTATGACTCAAATGTGGCAGATTAAAATGCGAATGGACTGAACACGTGTTCTTTAGTAGAAATGAACGTGTTTACTAGGTGGCTTTTTTCATTGTTGTATCATTCGTACTAGAATAAATATAACATCAAAAGTATTGTAATAGATTATAACTTGTAACTTCGGTAGATCTATTAAAACATCGATAGCGTGATTCAGATGTCGTGTATGTAGCGCCATCTGTTATTTTATTTTGGCAACATTTTTCTACAAAAGCATTAAGTGTATTGTCATATTTCATATTCCGTGCTTGTTTGAAAAAGGAACATTAGCAAAAGACATTAAGGGATTACCTACATATGCAAAACATGCCGTAAATTAAGTGGCAGAAGTAATTTTGTAACTAAACAGACACCTGGACATCTGTGTTCCGTAGGTAAAGTAACAGATGAAAACTTAAAATTTAGCGGCTGTACCATCTCACACACCGCAGCCTCACCGATCCTAAATAACACCTTATCTTCATGATTAAACAATATTATCTACTCGAATTCATAGGGTTTCTTTATATTTGTCTTTTAAAATGTGGCTAACGATCAACTTGCAACACTTTTGTTCGAACATGCATTTTTTTGCAAATAAAGCAATTAAAGACAAAAACCAAAACTTAGCGTTTAAAGCGGAGAATGTATCGGTTAATGCTGAATTTTATATGTTTAGTGTGCCAGAATTTTATACTCTATGTTACAAATAACCACTGAGCATTTTACAAAACTCTATGAATATCGAAGAAGCGCGCAAGCAGGTTCGAGGATAAGAAGTATTTAGCCATCCGTACTCTCTGCCTACCCTATAAGGAACTTGGTGTGAAGATATATATGTATTTATCAATATAAAAGGACGATGCCAGATTACATGATAAAAACATTATACGAGGTATGTAAAATCTATTTCTATAATTTTCCATTCTAAGAGAAACGAAAACCTCAAGAACAGTCGGCGGCGTTGGAACAGACGAAATGCATTAATGTAAAATCATATCAACTGTAGCTCACCTTTTGTAATGATACGGGCTATGCTATGTCATTATTCTGCGCTACGCTATGACGCACGGTAATGACACATTCATCATATGACGTCATATACGTAGATGAACGCTTCTATCAGAATTCCGTAAAGGGGTCCAGGTGCATAATATTACTTCTGTTTAAAATGTTTGTGCTGTTCCACGTTATTTCAGCTCATTCTTATCGGAAATTTAATGTTTAAATAAACCTTTTAAATGCCAAGAACTACTACTCAATCCGTGAGAGTGACACGACTTGGTAATTTGAAAACTTAAACAAATGCTTAAAATATAAAGAGCCTTTGATGAGTTAAGTTAGTTAAATATCGGAGTTTTTAAACTTAAACATCACCAGCAATAACGCTAAAGGAAAACTTGGTGTAACAGCCTGCATACATTTTAAAGTTTTCTGCATAGCATCAAGGGCGTTGGAAGTCTATCAGTGGCTTAGTATAGTTGACAGACAACAGAGGAATAATAAAAGCCTTGATAATTTATTTATTTAAAACATACAAAATGATGTAAGCAGAGGAATGTATTTACTATAGGTACCAATTCTCCCACGTTTTACCAGTCCCGTTTACGTCCCAGTATAGAATAGGTGGTGAGCCGATTGCCATATACCGGCAAGAGATCCAGTCTCCGAATCCGATCCAGTCCAGTCCAATAGCAGGTCGGCCCAAACCTATCCAATAGAAATTCGTCTTGGGATTCAAGCATTCAAACAGTCGCGCTTTTCAAACACTTGACCAACGAAGCGAACAATAAAAATAAAAAAAAAATAATCGACCCATTGGTCATTGCACTGTTGGAATATGAGTCTCCTCTCACATTGAGAGGGTTAAGGCCATAGTCTGACACGCTGGCCAAGTGCGGGTTGGCAGACTTCACACACCTCAGAAAATATTTTTTTTTTTTTATAAATTCTAACGTGTGCAGGTTTCCTCACGATGTTTTCCTTCACCGTTAGCAAGTGATATTTAAACTTAAAACGCACTTTTATAAAGA
>DWEE01001443.1:0-13361 GCA_018245755.1 Parelbella macleannani
GTAAATACTACAATTATATATTTGTTGTTAAAGAATACGCAATAATAAGTTTTTAATAAGAACTACACTAGAAATTGGTCGATGGACTGTAGCCAAGGCCATAAAAAGCGAAAACACGGCGCCATTTTGCGACTGCCTCCTTACCACTGCGAGCTAAACCCAATTGAATTGGTGTGGGCATAAGTAAAAGGGCATGTCGCAAAAAACAATAAAACGTTTAAAATGAATGAAGTGCAAAGTCTTTTCGAGAAAGGGCTTCGTCTAGTGACTCCCCAGAACTGGAAAGATTGCAATAAACATGTCATTGGAGTTGATGACAAAATGTGACTCTAGGCCACATTGTCGACGACATTGCCGACAGTTTTATTATGAATTATGTGACGACTCTGACGATTCGGCTCATTCAGGAGTCATTGCCAGATTCTGATTGTTAATTTGCATGTGATTATTAAGACTAATAAATATTTAAAAAATGAGTTTGTTCCATTTATCATATCTATACATTAGCCGTACAGGTACATTATACAGGTATGCCTATAGGTATATTACGGTTGTCGCCACATTCTAAAATTTTAAAGACATTTTTGTAATTAGTACTGAAAAACGATACTAGCTAGTATATTACGTAATGTTACGGTAGTAGCACATCACTATTAATGATTCGCAAAAAACTAGCAACACAGCCTATGTCAATTTTGTTCGTAGCGAAAAACAGATTATAGTGCGAATTAAATTTTTAGAATGTGTCAGTGTCAGTGAACGAAAATGTCAAGTGTTTTTTTCATAATTAAATTAAACAGCTTTAAATTTTTATTAAAACTAAGCATTTATTGCTGTCGTACATTAAAAAACTTGCTATTATGAAAGACATCGTTTTGATGCAAGATTAAAATTAAAGAAATTATTTTGTGGCTGAAAGACCAAGACAAGGCCGTTATACCATGTAAAAAATAATGAAATGACAGTATAAACTTTATGGTATACAAATTACAATATTATTAAATTGAGAATGATTGAGACTAGACGTCAGTTCAGCACTCAATTGAATTTAGTTCAATAAAACAAATATAATTTCAATTTTTGTTTTTTTACAAACGCTGAGTTATTGAGATAGAGTACAGGCATCTTGTGACTTTGGCTTCAAAATAAGCGAAGGCAGTAAGGACTAAAGCATGATGTATCTTGGGAGAATATTTTGTAAATACATATGTAAGAGTCGATTTGTGGTTTTAACAATGTGTGAATGAGAGAAGCCTTAAGTACTTTGGTGGTTTCACAGATGAATCTTAAGCTGTTCAGAAGAGGATTTCGCTACGCGTCAAGCAAACTGAGAAAAATGTCAATTCCGGAATCGCCAGCAAAAGCGTCTTTATGTTGCGAGGAGTCTGCCGAGGGTGCCCCTCCGACTTATGCAATGTACGAGGCTTTGAAAGACTCTTGCCAGAACAACGCCACATATTTTCAGCCCGATGACAGTGAAAATGGTCAAAGATTATACCAGGGTTTCATGACCTTGCTAGATCATATTGATACTGTTTGGCCTTTAGTTGATCATGTGAGAAAGGTAGGTTTAGTTTTTAAATCTTTCGTTACAGAGTAGAAGCATCAATAAAAAGAAAGCACTAAATAGTTAAATTATATGTTTACAGTTATAACATTCTTACTATATGCAATTACAACTTACAATATGCATAAGTGTTTTCATTGCTATTTAACATATGTTATATGAACTTTGAACTATGTGTACTATGAGTTAATAAGTCATCATGACTAATAAATATACTGTTGAAGTTATTACATCCTTTGTAGTATATTTATTTATTATAAACAGTTTCACATATTGTATAATTTAATTTGACAATGGAAAATGACAAGTCAAGTTTGTATGTACAAAATTGGGGGGTTATTTTTTAAAATTTAAGGACACGTTTGAATTTCAAGTGCAGTTGGTTCAAATATTTTTTTATTTCTACAACTACCAAAAACGACAGGGTCTGCCCTCTGAAACATTCCATATTACATACAGTTTGTAAAACGTATATGAAAGTAATATTCTGCTTCCATAGTTGTTGTTGATACTTGATATGATATGATAGAGATATGAACAGCCATTAACAGATTTAAATGCTAATTGTTCCATTAGATAATATGTACTAGAAACAATTTAAACAAGGAGTAATACATTAAATGATTTAGTCTTCAATGATGCATAATTTGAATCAGGTGGCACCCCTATATGACTTTGACAGCAAGTCTCCTGGTAATGGATATAGAAGCTTTGTGTCCGTTGTGGACTCCTGTGTGTTGCATGGATTGAAGCTCAGTCGACAGGTCTGTACCGGGAGAGATGCATTGCTTTTTCGGAAAGGATTCTTTGTTAAGTGAGTAATTTTTATTATTTATATTACCTTACATGGTCAAGTGGGAACAAAATATATGAATAATATAAGCTTGTTTAAAAATAAATGTATATGATTATTGGTGATTACTCTCAGCATTCGATTTTAGAATCTTCACATATGCTGCCTCTTATAGGCCCTGCTCCCATTATATCTGAACAAATTTGAACCTGAGCCAAGACATTTTAATTAAGACAATTCAAACAGCTTCTATTCCAAACTCCTAAAACCCATTTTCATAGCCAATCATTATTATTTGAAGTGACTTGATTACTAAAATTGTTATTTATACAATCTTATACATAGTGTGTATCAAAGTACATCATTGTATTTAATTCACAACAAAGTATACATCTATGTACAATTGAAATTCTAAAATTCTGATCAGATTTTTTTCTTCAGTAAATGGATCCATTGTTTTCTATTATTAACTATGTAAAACATACAGTATTTATTGTTATAGAACTGTTAAATGATGTGCACAGAGCTGAATAATAACTAAATAAATACCTAAATTATTTCATATGTTAAAAAATATCTTTCTATGGCTTTTCTTCATGATCTCAAGTTATTCTTTTGGAATAAAACAATATTTTATGGTTATCTTTTCGGACCCACCCCCTGAATAAAAGTGCATTTGAAATCATAATATGACATTTGTCAACTGTTTTCTAACAAGGTTCATGTGAGTTGCTGAACTAATGCCAATTACCATCGTTTACCACCATCAGCAATATGTTTGTTATAACTACAGCATGCATGGCTGTACTCTAAATAAATATTACATCTCATGAAACCCATAAGATATTTACTTACTTTGTATGTATAATTGTTTGCAAACTAGTAAATTAGTTTGGTATTTTTTTTTATTTATGCTAATGTTGTTTTGCTGCTGTTTCAGTTTTTGCTAGCAAATAATTTTAAAGTTTATTATATAATGGTATAAATGAATAGTCATGTGCAAACAGGAATAAAGTCAGTGAGATTAGTCTTTTTTATAACACACATAAGAGCTAAAAATGCCTAACCAGTTAAGCAGGAAATGTATCCACTATAAAATAATTGTCGCAATTATACTAAACTCAAGGTGAAGTACTTTAATTGTCCTTAAGAGCCCAAAATTGAAAGGCAAAACTGCTGTTATGGAGTATACTTTTAATCATAGTTTTTAAATGTTTGCTTAAATAAATGTTGACCAATAATATTGACATGACATTGAACAATAAATGGCACAATAAATCCTTTCATTTTTCAGGGAAATAGAATCATGCAGCCAGTTACTAGCTTCCCTCGGTACCTGTCTCCATCATCTCCAAACCTTACTGTCCTGGGCGCCTCCTGGTGAACTGTTTCCAGCAGAACCACATTCACCAGAAGAATTATTTGCACAAGCTGACACAATAAATCAGTATTGTTTTTATGGTAGATGCCTTGGATTTCAGGTAAGGATAATGAAATTTAATCATGAAAATTCTTCTAGCTGTGGACTTCAACAAAAATATGAAACGTCTGCAGATAAAAAATCAGACCTTAATAAATAGAAATGACAGAAACAGAATATTAAAATCCAGGAATTTTTCCTAGAATTTGTGTAACCTAAACACGTTAATTTTCCATGAATTAGTTGAACAGTAAATAATCTAGACCTTGCAAGATAAATAGTTCATTATTTTTTTTTTAAATAATAGTGTTAGTAAGACTGTCTATCTATGTGAACACTCTAAAGATGACAAAACCCCATTTGAGATAGTTGTCGTGTTTCAATTTGGTTGACAGTGTTGAGCAGACACTTGTCTTCTTACCATCAAGCAGACAGCTTACATATCTATTTGATACATCTGCAAAAACAAAATGACAAAATAATAGTACTATGATTTTAAAGAGTCTTATAAAATTACCGTAATAAAAAAAAATACTTATGCTGAAAGTATAATATTTCTTGTTACCCTTTAGTTCTTACCATCGATGCGCGGAATTCTAAAAGGCATATCGATTTGCATGGCGGGTTTTTCTGAAGCGTATTACAGCCACGGAAACCTAATCAGCTCGGTATGGACGGGCGGGCAGTACCTAATCGACCCGGAGATGCGGGCGCGGCGGATTGTCAATATATCACAATCTGCTAGCGTGGAATTCTGCAAGGCTTTCTGGTTTTTAGCTGAAAGTGGTAAGTTTTTTTGTGTCAACATCACATTGATGAATAAATTCTTATTCTCAGAAATATATTCACTTGTAATAGGAACCCTCAATATATAAGGGGGTGTTCATTAATTTTAGTGTTTTTACCCAGCGCTGGTGAAATTTTGCTAAACCCTCCGCTCCCACTATCCAATTTCAGATTTTGCAAAATGCATGTATCTCATAAATATATAGCATTTATTCTAAAAAATAAAAAAAATATTTGCTTAGTATTTTTATGTAAGAATAATCAAAACTACTAATTACAGTGAAAAGTAAACAATTAATTACTTAAATCTTTACTACTAAGTTTCATAAATTCATAAGTTTTAATACTATTTACTTTCAATGTTACCCTATTTCATGCGAAAAAAAACTACGTGATATTTGCCGAGAAAAGTAAAATTAGATGAGACTCGACTTGACTCCCTCCCCTCCTTGAGCACCTTACGTAATTAATGGACGCCTCCTAATGCTTGCTGAGCTTTAAAGTAAATAAATCAGGCATATTACGTTAATCACCTCCATGTAAATACATGTAAAAGACTATTATCGGATATTTGTCAACCAGCATAGTACGATATGTACTTTGCAGCTTTTGATACTATTTTTTAAATTAATTTTTTTGCTTCTCTGCTCTTTTTAGAAATCATGAAAAGAGTTCCAAGTTTGATGTCCTCAACTGTCGCTGTGAACAAAATTATAACAATACCTCCAGAACCCTTGGTTGTCACGACAATGGAGGGCAAAGAAACAACTGTACTTCCCCCAAATGTACATATTGGTCTTCAAGGGCTGAACGTCAGATTGATCAGTGTAAACAAAAGGACTGGCATGGTATGTAAGGTATGTTACTTATAAATCATAATATAACGATCTGACAGATATTCATACGCTTTTAAATATTTCAGAACGGTGAAGGCACATCGACTCTGCCGCCGTCAGATGGTGTTTTATTCCACTGTCATGGCGGCGGCTTCGTAGCACAGAGTTCGAAGTCGCACGAAACCTACTTGCGGGAATGGGCCGCCAAACTAAACATGCCCATACTGTCTGTGGACTACAGCCTAGCACCACAAGCGCCCTTCCCGCGAGCATTAGAGGAAGTGTTCTACGCTTACTGTTGGATGGTGAACAATTTTGAAAGTATTGGGACTACAGGTATTTCATACTGATTGTTGGATTATAATTGAAGATTATTTACATAAATGAACAACACTTTACAAATATGTCTCAAGGTTAAATAAAATTGAACCTAGTGAGATTTCTATACACCTTACACTTCACCATAACATTGTCTAAGGAGTGTGAATTTTACCAACCTTTACTTGGTCAGTATGGCAGACTATCGTCTTATTAATCATTTGGATTCTAATAGAAAACATCTCTATATCAGTGGAATGATCAAAAGCTTGATGATGACAAATATTCTTGTTGGCAGGAAAACGGATAGTTTTTGCTGGTGACTCAGCAGGTGCAAACCTCATAGCAGGTTGCACACTGAAGATTCTAAATGCTGGCCTGCGACCACCTGAGGGACTGTTTATGGCTTATGCACCATTGTTGGTCAGCTTCATACCCAGTCCGGCCAGGCTGCTCTGTTTGATGGATCCCTTGTTGCCATTTGGTTTTATGATGAGATGCCTTAAAGGTAATATTTTCAAGGACCAGACTTAATTATTTAAAACAAATATTTATTAAGTAATACTTTTTAGATTACAAGTTGGTCATTAGATCACTGGATCCTATAATCAAATCCTTAAATCGTTGGGTGTTTGAATAAGGTAATACTTTTTAGACTACAAGTTGGTCATTATATCACTGGATCTTATAATCACATCCTTAACTCATTGGGTGTTTGAAAACACTCATATCATGAGTGTGTAGGCTTGGTGTTTGTAGTAAAGTAATGATGTTAAATAAATGATGTAATCTATCTGTACATATAGAAATTTATTTTCGTCCATCTTATGTACCCATCAGTTCTATCGATACTATATATTCAAGATTATTATTTCAATTTATTTACAGCTTATGCAAGTCCAAAAAGGAACAATGACAAAAGTAGTAATAAGGAGCTGTTAGGCTCAAACGTCACAACTCCCGTCGATGGGAATGGATTTCTCAGAGTCAGTCCATCACAAGGTATGTATGGCATAAAATATATATGTGAAATAAAAACATTAAGACCGACTTCGATTCCATGAAATCGTGGGGAGGAACCCATGATTTATCATCTCAACTCAAATTTAATCACTGTGATCTATCACGGCCGATCCACATTAAAAAATTACAAGGAAGGGGTTCCCAAATTCAATAGTTTGGGGGGGTGTGAGCCGCTAGGCGGGCTGCGGTAGGCCGGGGCGGGCTAGCGCAGTCCGCCGCGCGGGTAGTGAGCGCGCGCTGCGCAGAGGGCGCGGCGGGCGCGGCGGAGGGCAGCGGCGCCAGCGGCGGGCCCTCGTCCTTCGAGGAGGTGTCGCCGTCCGACCTGGCCGAGCTGCAGGCGCGCCGCGAGCGCGCCTCGCGCCGCGCCTCCGCCGACACCACGGCCAGCGCCGCCTCGCTGCAGAGCGACCACGCCGCCGCAGGTGAGCGCCGCCACCGACGCGCACCGCTGGGCCCCGCCCCCACGTTTCACCGGTTACGTTTACGTCCCCCGTGAATTAGGTTGTCAGTCTATTACCAGACACCGAGGACAGATCCGGACGCCGAGTCCCTCCTAGAAATTTTTACTCAAAAACCTAAGTTGGAAAATCTAAATCGAAAATTCCTATTTAAAAAATTCAAAAATACCCTTCCCGGGATTCGAAGCCGACATCTCTCGATAAACGGTCGCGCTTTGCAACCATTCGACCTACGAGATAGTCATAAAAAAGTGATTATTTATACACAAGTTATGAAACTTTTCTGACCACTGATCTGATAGACAGTCAACAATGACTTGTCTTAGAGATAGAACGAGAGATATAATAAGTAATCCGTATAGATTTCATCTATCATTTTATCATAAAATTGAACCGTATATTGACATGTATTACCCCCAACTGCCACAGGTATGACCCCGCCCGAGGACCGGTCGCAGCAGCTGATGTCGGACTTTCTGGACCGCTACGTGCTGGACAGCGACACGGACTCCGAGGGCCGCAGGATACCCGTCCTCAAGCCTAATGACAAACATTTAGACGATTCGCACAGGTCAGCTCTCATACATATTCATATCAATGTATTATGTCTATATGTTGATAGTATCTATTATGTCGTTTGTCAGCAGTCAGGTTACCATAATACAGGCTCACTTCAAGCCTACTTTAGGATAAGATGATCTTCTGTGGAGATATTACTAAGTGTTTAAATTAATAATGTTATTCATTCAAATACTTGTAATCAGATGATTAGAGAAACTCTATTGAAAAAAACAACCAAACTAAATGGTCAGTTTTGCATATAAACTAATAATATCTACAAAATCGCGAAGACAATCGAATCTGCAAAGTTTTGATATTTTTCTAAAATGTCTTAACGGTACCTTCATTCCACCTTTTGGAGATATCCATATTGCAATAAGAATTATATGAGGGAGCTCAACAAAAAAATCGTTTTTCTTTTTTGCAATGTATTTGTATTTAACATTTTGCACTGCGTGATATGTATTTGTTTGGTGTTATGTGATTACCCTCTTTGCAAAGCGAAACATTCGCAGGCTAGTTGAGGTTACAAATGCCTTAAAGTCAGTTCAGTCCATAAAATTCTTTAAAGTCATATATTCAGTCATCTTCAGTTTAACGGTATATTTATTGATATGAATCACAGAAGCTAAGTAATTACCTCGCTATGATTTGATAATAGAAACGAGTCGAAGGTGAGAGCGGTACGTATTTGTAGACGGAATGGGGTAGCGGGAAGGGAAGCACTTTCCTCGCAAGTATCTAATTGATTTTACCATTTTGTACATTATAGAAATTCAAAGAGTACTTATATGTCACATTATAATGAATTATTCTTTTAACATTTCACTCGCCTTTGAGAATATACCCCTAAAAACCGTTATTTTACATTTCTACCTAATTTTTTGCGCTGGCAATACACATTTGGTATTTTATTTTTATTATAGGCCAGTAGTTAAATACTTCAACGGTGATCGGTACAAAAGTATAGTAAGGTAACTTTATATTTAATAGTAGAATTATTTAAGCAGAGAGGTGGAATCTGAGAACTCGAGTACCTTGATCGGCGAGCCCCCCTTGATAGAAGACCCCGATAACAAGGATAAGAAGAGAATTAAAACACGGTGAATAACATAACAAGTGATGATTAAATGTATCTAAACTAACGCTTAAAAACAACTGATTACCAGAAGCGTATTGAAATTAAATTAAATGTGCAAGCAATTAAAAAACTGCTTAAAAATAGCTTCGTATTAGTATCATAGACGTGAATTTACTTTTTACATCGTACTTATTGCTTACATTTTAGAAGTATTTCAATTGCATGTTACTTAATACATATAACATTTTCTTTCAAAAGCTGTAAACTCTCAACACGATTATTCAGTGTTCTTATTTTTAGTGCAAGATATTTTTTTATGCAATCCCTTAACGCCGCCAGCGGTAAGGGTAGGGGTTGAATGGTGGAAATCGTTACGTTAGACAAAAAACGTTTTGCGGGGCACATGCGGCAGACAATGTTCATATACGCAATCACGTATGTACATGTCTGCAATAAAAAGAAACAAATGTTTCATATTTGAAATTCATATAGATTGTAATTTCCGGGTTCGATCCCTGTTTTGGACAAAGTATCATTGGATTTTTTAACATGAAATTCCCAGTAGTAGCTCGGTTTCTGAATAGCTCAGATTATGTACCCGGTGTGTGTAAATATGTTCACCCCTTATACCGACGTAGAAACGTTCAAGGTAACTGGTGAAACGTGCGAGTAACTCTACCACAATTAGGTATCCGCTAACACCTTCAGATAAATACAGGCATGGTGGTCATAAGTTATTATTGTTTTGTACGCCATTTTGATCTAGATTAATTTTTTTTAAATATTCCGGTAAATGTCTAGGATATAATTTTTATTATAAAATGCCATTATTATAAAACCTTTAATACGTAAACAAGTTTCTCTTTAATCTTCAAAAATTATTAATCGAGACGCTTCAGTCCTTGCTCCATGTAAGCGCCTAAATTTTGCCTTACAGCTATTCTCTCACCGAATTCAATTCATTTTTAATATTTCTCCAATTGCTAATGAGAATTATACTAAGCATTAATAAAATTATATTTTGTATTAGGTCAGTATTTTTTATGTGGTCGTTATCGTCTAATTGCAGCATACTCGATAATATTGCATGAGACTGCCCAAATCTAGATATTGTTATTCCTTTTATACGGTATTCATGTAGTGCTTATTGTATCAGTATATTTTTACGTTGTATACATGTAAATGTTAAATGTTTTAGTTATTATAAATGTGTTAGATGCTTGTCATATATGCGAAATATATTGTGCATGATGTGCATGGCGTCATCCCACCTAGAGATCTTCGAGTTGGATTTATTGATATTATATTTAATTTTGAATATGAAATGTCATTTTTGGCTCCTTCCATACCTATGGCTTCCTCACTAAGCGAATGTACATGTATGCCTACATATACTTTACGTATACTTGACATTCGTATACACGCACGTTACGTTGCGTCAAATGGCATTACGAAGCAAGGCACCAATGCAACGCATTTTTATCGCTTCATATATGTATGTATATTTTATTTACGTTGAAGCGAGTCGAATGTAATTGTTTCTATAATAGTTTATAAAATAAGTTATTCTTTTGTAGTATTAGCGAAGCCGCGACAGGTATTATGGGCGCAATGTCGTCGCGCCTGGCCTACATCACCGGCTCCAACTCCATCGTTAGATCGACACAGGAAGAGTGAGTAGATTTGTCATTAGTTAGTTACTGGTAAGTTCCCGAATCTTCGTGCCTATCCCCTAAGGGACCTAGAGCGATGATAATAAGTAAATGTTTGTTTAGCACGTGTCTAAAAGAAAAATAGTAAGTTAGTGTAACTGTGCAGGCTGGCGGTCCGCTCGAACCTGGACTCGCTGATCGCACGCAGTCCGTCCGACGAGTTCATATTCTCGGTGCCGCGGGACCCGCTGCTGTCGCCCTACTGGGCCGACGACCAGCTGCTCAAGAGGTTCCCGCCCGTCAAGATACTGGTATGTCTCTCTCACTATTTATAATCGTTATCACCATCAAAATTATTATTATAAAAATGCTAACAAGCAGTATTCACCCAGTCAATACGGTCAAAACTGAAGAATTTTTTGAATAACTGACAGCCCTGTTCCAAATTTTTATATGAGTCACTTCACATTTTACGTTTAGAATTATCAGGTCTCTACCGTTATATAGCAAATTTATTATTTATAGAAATAGGATGACGATCGATCTCTAGAATTCTGTAAAAATTATAAAACTTTAACCGCGAAAACAAATATAAATCAGTAGCTGAGTAACAATTGTAACACGAGGCCAATTCGAAGCCTGTGATGTTCGACGCTTGGTTGATGGTGTCAGATTACTGGTTTGATATTATTCACCTTCAAAGATTACTAGATTTAAAACAAAACCAATATTCAACACTCGATTTGAATGCCGTTTTGCTGTTTTATATAATAAAAGAAGGACAGTACGATCATTATTTTAATATCCCTGCACGAGAATACCAAAATCTCATTTTTGACTAATTATACAGATTGCCACCTTTCTTTCTATACGACTCAATTGCACGATTTCATAACATTCTAGTCGGTTCACCTGGATCCGTGCCTGGACGACTGTGTGATGTTCGCCAAGAAGCTGAAGCGACTGGGCAACGTGGTGGGCATCGACGTGCTGGAGGGGCTGCCTCATGGCTTTCTCAATTTCTCTCTCGTTAGTATACATGTCAATCATTCATTATGATTATATCATAACGCCACGCCCCTTCGAAAGATGTAGAACATTAAGTAACAAGGGAGTGACAAAAATCTGACATGCTTCTTCTACATTCGTCAATCGCTTCGTACACCCATCAATCATGTGACCTATTTGGTCGACATATTTGAGTCTTGACTTCCACCGGCACCTGCATCCATCATGTGCATCAAAAGTTTTCCAAATAGTACACTTTTCGTCAACCAGTATTGATTTCTACTGATATAATTAAAGTACCATAATTAATCATGGAATTACTTCAGTTTTTTAACGTGAACGTACTTTTCAGATGGCCAAAGAAGCGAATGAAGGCTCTAAGCTGTGCGTGGAGCGAATTAAGCAGCTGTTCGAGCTGGACAGCAGCAGTACGGGTGATGCGGACCAGCAGTCGTGAATGTGCGGACACCTTATGTGTGCCGGCTGTATGGACTGATACCTTCGCTCTATGTAACGAGTGGCAATTGTTCAACGTACGCTTCTCGTATCAGAAGTGGCATTTACTGTTCTAACCTTGTTCGTACCCAGCCTGTATATGTGCAGTTCCTTTTATGTTTTGTGGGAGATTTCTACTTCCCCCCTCGCTTAGGATAGGCTCTACTTTGAATTATATAATGTATACATGAACAATCGAGGGGGCCGTATGTATATTGTAAGGCCCTTTTTGTGATGGCAAAGTATGTAATTGTATATTAATGTTATTGCATTTTTTTCAATGTACCGTCGATTTATTCTAAAATTCAACTATTTCCGTCGTATATTTTTAAAAATGGAATACGCTTTATCTATTTTAAAGAACTTTTTCAATCTTCATATCTCTTAGCCGCCTATTTAACGATTTTTACTGTGCAGTTTATTGCATACAAGCTTGGTGTGGAAAGATATATCCAAATAATGACTATGAGAGGAACCTCGAGAGGTCCATTAAATATCCGAATACACCCGTACCCATCAATAAGATCAAATCTTTAAGCGTCATCGGTCCCCAAGTCTGTGTATGCCATAGGCTGTATACATATTACGTACGTACTATACTCTGCCAATGAGTTATTTTCTTAGGTTAACTGTTTTCAAATTACTATTTACAGTGCAACATTTAATGCCTAAATATTTATGAATACTATCTCATACATAGATCACATCGCATCACACTAGGTATTTGTAGATTCAACGTAAGACTGTAGGATCGGAACGTCGAGTAAAATTAACAATATACGTATTTAGTAATGTTACAAGTATAACTTCACGAATTTAATTGCATTACAATCCGCTGTGGACCAGTCGTCGGCGGATGGTATCCAATGCAACGTTGCTTGGATCTCTCCTTTTATTCAATTGGATAATATGGTCTCATGAAATCACTGCAATCTTCGTAGTAGTTAAAAAGGAGGACCTACCAGTGTTGTGAGCCTACCGTCCCTGATTTCTTATCATCGAGTTGCATGATTTATTGCCCCGTCTATATTTAAATTAATTTACTTTACTTAATGTGTTACATCGACGCGCGTTTTTGTCCGACGCAAAAAATAAGTAGGTACACCCTGATCCGTTTTCCCAAACGTGCCAAAAGATGTATAAATTCGCAAAAAAAAAAAAGAAAGCACGATGATGAATGTAATTACTAATTAATTTATTGCACGTGTAAAATAGAATTAATACGATATGCGTCGTCCATTTTACAACAAAAATATCATTTGCTTGTCAACAAAGATATCAATTCCGGAGCGAAGTTTATCGCGATTCTAAAAGATTATATATCAGATTGTCCCCGCACCATTAGAGAACAGAGTTTCATGAC
>DWEE01001444.1:0-13357 GCA_018245755.1 Parelbella macleannani
CTCTTTTTTTTACCTAATGTTAGTACATATTACAAATTAAATTATAAATTACAAATTATTATTATTTAATAATAATAATTAAGGAACAGTTTATTTATAATATTTTATGCACATTATAATATACATAATTATAACAGTTTGTGGATATCGTGTTACTTATATAGTTGTTTGTTGATGATAGCAATAATTTTAGCTTCTTATACGTGTGTATTGTGTAAATTAAATGCGTAACACTTGCCACGATTATATCTCCTGTTCTATCGACAAGTAAAGAGCGTATGGCTTCCCAATCATTCAATAAAATAAATTCAAAATATTTTATAAATAAATCTTGAACTCTTATATAAATAAAAATGATAATAATCGACCCATTTATCATTACGCTGTTGGAATATAGGTCTCCTCTCATATTGAGAGAGTTAAGGCGGACGGTCTGCCACGCTAAGTACGCGTATTCGCAGACTTTATACACCTTAGGTTTTTTTTTTTAAATTCTAAATAATTCTTACAAGTGTATTTTATTCTGTAAACTTTAATTACTTAGACTGAATTTAGCGGAGGTAAACATACGCAAATAATTTGAACGGCGTGACGTCTTAACTTATTATCTAGATTTGTTTAGTTTGAGTTACAAATTTGTGCCTATGGGTTGAATAACCTTGCGGGGTGAAATGAGATACGCATTTCAGTGATAATGTTTTTTTTATTTATAAGACTACGTACTAAATTGAAATGCACGTATCAAATGACCGATGCGACTGGTGCCTCGAGAAGTAGAGGTCGATATAATTGGCAATTCAACCATGTGCCGATCATGGTCGGTCACATTACATAACATTAGGCACAAAACACGTTTATGTGTTTTGGCAAATCGGCGTCACGGAGAGAAATGGAAAATAGTAAATAGATAAATATAATTTGACAGTTGTACTAGATTAGCTTGCCGAGATAGGAGTAGTGAGCGCCTCGACCGTGGCATTGGTCCGCGGGATAGATGTTGCGTCTCGCTCGCACGCAGCAGTTCATTCACCCGGGCGTAGAGCGAGTGCGGAAGAAGCGCAGGCGGCGGCACGGGCTGTAGGCAGCGCGCAGTAAGGACGTCTCCGACCATGAACCGAGCTACACATTATCAGTTATACGGAGCTATCGGTGCGCTACGCCGCGTCCGCTCCACCATGACCCTCTAACTCGTGTTTCGCATTTAACTTGACTGAATGTAACATAGATCTCAATCTAAGACTTATTTTTTAGTATTCTCCCTAATTTTTAAGTGACGGTTTCAGTGTTGTGGCGATTATTTATTAAGTTTAGTGAATACATACAAAAAACTACGGATTTCCATCACTGTGGATTTTCCTTCTTTACGTCACTAAACTGGATTTTTATGGTGACATCGGTAAGTTTAAAAATTACTTCAAAATTTTGTACATACTGTCAAAATTAACGTCTTAAGGTGTCTATCTTCTTGCTGAAAAAAGACATCAACGCGCGACTCTACTTTTATGTTTGTCTTATCTTCCAGAAAACATTACTGTTTATTAGACTTTATTTTTTAATGGGAAGCTTAGAACTTTTATCTGTTGTATTTTTTTATTAGAAATTATTAATGTTAGCGTATACGAAAAATAAGTGTATTAAAAAAACGTAATCCTACTGTCGCCCGCTTTGCTATTGAAATAAAATTTAATCACTTCGTTTAATATTTAAATAAAAAGAATTACTTGTGGTACATCATTATTAGTAACATAATAAAAATTACAAACCATGTTGTTATTAGGAAAATGTATATATTTTGAAGGAATTTTCAGCTTAGTCGTACGAACATTTAAAATTGACAATAAGTATAAATTTAGTAATTACTATGATAAATTTACATTTCACAATTATCTGTTTAGTCAAATTGCAATCAGATATGTAATTAATGCAGTCGATTATTGGGACCTTTTTAGGTAATTTTATCTCTGATTATAAAATAATAATGTCTAAATAAAAACCGTCACTATCTCAAAGCTCGAAAAAGCTACTGTACAGAACAGCCCTACGAGGAGACGATTAACAATAACTACCTGTTGGCACAGTAGAGTAAGGTGCGAGATATTATTAGAAGGGGAATATATGATAGTCGACAATGAAATACGCGAAATCTAGCCTCGCACAGACATCCACACACACGCACACACGTGCAAACACAGTCCTAACTATTGTTATTGAGGCGTCGAGTTGTGTAAAAACGCAACCTTGAACTTTTTGAGTTCAAATTCAAGGCGAACATTTCGCACACGTGATCTGCCCACACGAAGCTTACGTAACTCACCCCGAACTCACATTTTGATACATATGCATTCTGCGTTGTAAACAATAACTTGTATACAATTAAGAAAGCATCAATTTGAAGCGTAAATGTTATAATTTTCAACTGTTCCCGCGCTTTACAACTGCAAGGTATAACTAACGCATGAAGTCCTCTTGATATTTTAAATTTTAAATTTTGTATAACAACAAAACATAAACATAACCACAATCAACAAAATGTACCCGAAAGCAGCGGCACGCACACATCTCAAAAATGGCATCATGAGAAATAAAAATAGCACACGAAAATTAAAATGCGAATGTAGTAGATTGGTTAAAAAAACGACGTAATCCAAGCAAAAGTGAGCCGAAGTGAGAGCGCATAAGATGTAAATCAGCTTGGAAGAAAAACGCGATTTCGGCAATGACACTGACTACGGTCGATGATATAACATCAGGCTGACAATCCCGTGAAAAGTCGGTCGTTGAACCGCGATGCTCGCCGCTCGCACCGCGCGTACTCCCTTTCGCTTATGCGATATTTACACTTACACCGCAGATCATAAGGTCCATTTCATAATATCGTTTTACAATAAAATTTATACAGTTAAGATTCGAATAAAATTTTTGTGACGCAATATTTTTCAGATTTTAATTGATAATTATATTCTTAAATTGGTTGACATTGACTTTAATCATTTAGAGACAATAGTTTATTTATAGGCGTGAATTATAATATTTTAATTTTTATTAAAATATGCACCTTAAAATCGTTCAAAGGTAATGAGAAATTGACCACCGAAGGTTGGTCCTTAACAGAAAAACTAAAGCGAATCGCTCTGTTTACAAATGTTAAATAACATTAAGCAAATATATAACATTATTCATTCCAATGCCCTTTAAAGTACTACAACATTATGCATGGCATGAACAATTATTTAGGACGCATTGAATCACTGTTACTTCTCGCGATACCACAAAAAAAACTTGTACGTGGAACTTGCTAGAAGTGTGAGTAGCAGATTGTTTAGAGGAGTGCGGTGCGCGGGATTGCTAGGAAGGTCCTTGATGGGTAGAAAGTAAACGCTTGGTAAACATGGTGCGCGTGGCGCGGGGCGCGGGCGGCCGATGCGTGGAACCTGTTCCAGCAACGGTACGCCGCTGCCCGGGGCGCACGCACCTATTATGTAATAACCATTTTCATGCTCGGATAGACCGTCTTTCGATGCATTCGATATTTTGTCCTACGCGTTGTGACTCATGAGGTAACGTTATGTGGGGGATATGTGGATGCGGCGCTAATGAGAAATGTACCAGTACACACAGACAAAAAACATCTATATGTGTCAATATCAATACTTTTGTTGATATTATATATCTCAAAAGGAACATAAAGATTTATGATCGCCACGCAAACATTTGTCCTGGACAGTAATCGAACCCACAACCTCTGGCGCCATCAGCAATGGTCACTAGTATCCTATATATCCAATATAATTAACATATTAGTACCCTAATAATTAACTTGTGTTTATCATAAAATCTTCTGAGACCGCGAGTAATGCCTTTATTATTAAATTATTGTAGTATATTTGTTGTTTTTAATTAATTCTTACACGATATTATTTTTCAATATTTAAGTATTACATATAGATTACGCTAAAAATCAATTTTATCAATACACATGACCAATTACTACAATCTTTTCATTCCACGTAACAATTCTCTACCGTTCACATTAAACATATCATTAAATTTTAAAAATAGAACAGGTTACCAGCAGGGCACTACACAATATTATCACATTTAATAATCTAAATAAATATGCAAATATGAATGCACAAAAGGCGAATTCTAGTTAAAACGATATGTATGTCGCAAGCCTTCCGCTAACAGTAACAATGAACGGTTACCCCACCGATGACGGCGCACCGTGCCGCCCTATTCTTTTATTCGTCACATCAACACGTCACGAGCTGACTTCTGTACGTACGAATCGTAGTTGCAGACCTAATGCGGCTTGTTAACAACTCCTAACTTGTTATTGATTGTAGATCCTCCCAAGTACTAGAACACGCAGACCTAATAAAGTGGTAACACGCATATAAAAAAGTTCTACAGGTTCGTTAATGCAAAACTGCTTCACATAATCAACACACGCGCTGTATTACTCATTAATTACATGTTAATTAAATCTAGTTTTGATTTAATATTTCTATTTTTATAGTGACCATAGTAAAGCTATGGGAGTTGTTGGCTACGAATTTCCGATATACTCTCCCATTTTTTATCGGACCACTCTAACTGTACTATCATCCCGTGGATACCGTAAGGTGGAACGCATTATGTGTAACATGATACACGGGAGTGCGGCGTCTACCTGCCCAATGACTTTTATACCAATTCGATTTTTAAAATTGAAAATGGAGCAGTTAGAAATTCACTCTTGGGATCGATGTTTGAGACGAAATTACGAAATTTTTAAATCGTAAGCTACAAGTATGAATTATCCGTACGTATATTAGTATTATGCTAAATGTTAATTAATCGGTGTAATTTTTAATAAAAAATAAGTAGAATTACTTTTGAAGTGAGTAGGTTACATAAAAGTAATAAGCCGAGCTATTTATTATACATTCTGAGTGGCAAATCGATCTGAAGTCGTACGGAAGTCGTAAAATCGTACCGCTATCCACTCGCTATGAATCCTCCCTTTCGTTGAATAAATATACCATCAGTGCACCCACACAATTATATTTAAATACTAGGTTTATACGGTACTTGGCATTTGCAGTGCACGGCAATGAACCTCTTAATAAACTTTAAAACACGCTATGAACTCACAAATGAGAATAATGCCATAAAAGATGTGCGCTAAAATCTGTTATAGCAGTCGATCATATTTCCTCCGTTGTTGATTCAAAACAGCTCAAATGAACATAACGGTCCTCTTACAAAGGCGTCACAGTGGTTTTTTAGAATTAAACATTCTACCTGCGATGTGAGTCCCTACACATTTCCTTTTAATATTTTGTAGAGGATTTGAGCAACCATAGATAATTCTTTGTCTGAATTATCTCAGTGGTCTACTGTAATTTATGACACCTTTGAAAAAAATTGATGACGAGACACTTTAAGCGAAATGTGACTAGTTATATCATACATGAACATATTTATGTAGATTATCTGAATGTACTGTTTACGAACTTTATTATATTGTTTCCTGTAATGCAATAATTCCTATGGCGGAAAACATCGGTTTTTATTTAAAAATAATTTATGAGCAACTCAGCTGTAGGTTTCGATAACAAGTCTTATTTAGCCGACCTCGTTCAATTATCATCGTATAATACCGAGAATCGTACAGTCATTAATAGAGCGAAATATTTTTAGAACTTGAAACTAACAAAGGAAAGTAAACCGTAGTGTTCGATCGATGAAAGTAAAGGCCAGTGTAGACGGGCAGCGGTCCCGTTAGCCGGCCGGGCCCCGGGCTCACGGAATACTAAACGCTGACATACTGCGCGGCTTTTGACCCTATCCACATTCTAGACTATTGCTTCACACTTCTATGCTTCGTGTTCCATAATTACAGTTCACATGGTTCAACCATTTTTTTTAAATTTACAAATGACATATCATAAAAAAATATCAAAGAAACAATTATGTGCCTTTATGAAAAACAACATTATGCCTTTATAGTTTCGTAACGTTTTTCTACATATCCGTTTAAGCCGTTAAACTTAATATTTTAATTAGTTTATTCCAACCATTATTTTGAAAGATTTAATTAGTTACAACTTTTATACAAATTCAAAACAATTATTCAACCATAAGGTGCGAACACTTTTGAACGGAAAAATTAAAAAACGATAAGGTTAACATAACATTAAAAATTGACGGGGCAAAACGTAAATTTTTTTTAACTTCATAAAAGCATAAAGCTCCGTTTTCGAGTCAAAACTCTGTTCGTAGAAATTACTGTCTCGCAATAACTATTTGTATTGTTCTTAACGCCGCATGCAGCATCGTGTTAAAGAGAGCTTCGGAAATTGTTTTAGCAAAAAAACGTAATTTGCGCAAATGGCATTTTTTAGCACATTTGTTACGTTGTAAAGGTACAAGCCATAAACCTAAGGGGCTGTTGTTTTCGCTTCTCATTGTGAACATGTATTGTTAACACGGTCGTCGGGTTCTAACGGGCGATCCGACAAAGCGAATAATGGATTCGCGATTATGCAAAAAATGCAATGTATAGACGTGAATGTCTGGACTATTTAGAATTACTTTACAATATATAATTAGAAGTCCCTTAGTGTACTGCAACAAAGTAGTTTTGTCTGAGATGGAGGGACGTCGTAGACTATTTGAGTTCGGTGCGGATGTAGGCAACAGAGGACAACGACCCTACGCAAAATTCGCTGCATTGGGCTAGGTCTAGTGCATGCGCGTATGTATCACCGTCAACACGGAAACACCGGGAAAGGGAACGCATTATGCCTTCCACCCTAGCTAGAGAAGGAAAAAAGCATGAATGAGTATTGAAGCCTACCCCAAGAAGGGGGAAATCGAGTTTGCAATGTAGGCTCCACTTCCACAGATGTAGACTTACCCTACACCACAATGTTCTGAGTGAGATCGATAAGGCCATTACCACAAGATATATTGATGATGTTAAACTTTGTTGGAATTATATTGCTAACAAAAAAATGAATTTTATATGTATCATTAAGATATTGATGAAATTGAAATTTATTAATCTCATTACTTAGCTAAAAATTAAATAATTTATAATCTAAATGTTACAACGTTAAATTAATGTTGCTTCAACTTTTAACTATAATAATTGCTTTTTGTGTGTAAATATGGTAACGCAGCTAAAAAATCTTTTACTGATTTACCAAAAAATGACACTGAAATCACAACCTAAAAATTTCCAAATCTTATGAACAACCCGCATTACCATTTTACCATAACGTGTAACTGTACATAAATGTATCAATTCTAAACATGTAAACATTTTAAAGTGTTGGGATTTGCCTAAAGCGAAGTGTATTTTAGCAAGTAGAAGTAAAATTGGTGTGGGTGTCAACGACCCCTGTGCCCAATACTCATACAGTAAACGCATTTCCCGCACACAGCCGCGGTGCGATTTATTCGCGCAGAGAGCGGCGAGCGTAGAGCGAGACGGGCGGCGCCGGGCGCGGGGGCTAGCGTTGTGGGACGAGGCGGCTGCGGCCGTTCACCCCGGAAGATTCAGTGTTTTGATACCGCTCAAGCCTCCGCCAAGGCTGGAAAACTGCATTTTCTTTGATACGCTTCACTTTTCACGCTCTAATTGACGGACGGTTGAGCGATTTAATCTAATATTGTCATGTAATCGTTTATTTATATCACTATGGGCGAACGTAAGCGTTGAACACGGTAATTCACGTTAATCTACGGTTTAATTAATAATAATAATTAATTAAGTGTACAATATTCTTGTTGGCACATCGAGAAGTATACAATATTATTTATGTAAATTAATGAATGATTATTAAAAATAAAGTTTTACACGAGTACGTGATTTAAATTTGGCTTTTTATTCATGGACAGAAAAATGCGTTATTTACGGATACAGATATACAAGCAACTTTTAGTTTTTATCAATTAATTAATTCAACTGAAAGCTACATCACAACGTCTGTGATGTGATCATACAACAGGAGATCTGTAATATAAATATAATGTGTGACATTTACAGTATTACAAGTAAGTACATGATGACGTCAATTCGCGTCCGAATATAAACATCAAAGGGGGTTCGAAAGACAACGGACTAGACGTGATAGCGTCTGGAAGCTGTTAGGGCAGGTCACGGTGCGTAGACAGGGGCAAGGGCTAATGGGCAGTAGCTCGTGAACTTTGTTATTGCAATATATTTTAATCAGACAAAGTATAGTCGTAGTGCAATATATGTATTACATACATACATATGCTTTATGCTTAGATATAGTGCGGATTTTAATTCGTGCTCCAATAGGCATGTAATTTGAAAATAATATTGGTGAACTATCATGCCATGTCAGTTATTGGTCTTTAGTTGGGAAATATAATTGGTACTTTCATGCATAATTTAGTAAATTATAATATAATATGATACATATGACAATAATTTATATGTGCATTGAAATCGAAAGTGCATATAAAAAAGCTAACTGCTAAAGAGTTACTATTTAATAATTCATACGTTATCTGGTGACCAAAGAGACCTGGGGAGAATTATTTACATTACCTTACTAAAATGCAAATAATTGTACTCAATAGTGTATGAAAATGAAAAGCATCTATTCGATTATTAATTTCGTACGATCATTTATTAAAAATAATAACGATTAAGCAAGTACTTAATTCATATTATTCATCAATGATCTAAAAATCCAGATAACATTTATCGCTTAGTACAAAAGGCACTGATGAATTCATAGGCCAATAGCTATTCTCAATGATATCACTTATTACCAACCGGAAATTGTTTGTTTGAACAAAATATAGTATTTGTACTTGGGAAAAATCAGACCTACTAGGAAAGCGAAATAAATGATACAACAGTGTAAAAACAACCGTGAGATATCCGAGTTGAGTACGACCGACGGCTCCATTATTCAGAGTTCGAACAGTTTGAGGCTGTTAACAGATTACAGGCTGTAAATAGTGAAATCAATATTGGATAATGGTAGGTGGCAGGGTGCGCCGTGCTCGAGCCGCCAGAGGAGGCAGAATTCACCCTTACTACGAACTCTCTGAGAAAACATCTATATAACTGAGCTTTCAATCAAAACGACATAAACCCATCCTACTCTAAGCCTGCACGAACAGATAAGGATATAAACTATTGGCGATTTCAGTGTTTAAATTCGAGATCCAAAGGTAAGGGCTCATGAAGGCTGTGTCGTCGACCCGTGAGAGTGAAAGCGTGTTCCGGGGTGGCGCTGAGACACCCGCCCGCCCTGCCATGGCTTTCGCTACCGTTCTCACGCTACTCGGTTCCACGTTGTTTTCAACTTATTTATATTGCAATGTTTTAAGGATAGTAAAGTTTGAACGGCAATAATAATTACAAGACGTAAATGATATCACGTAATCCATTGCGTAAATTTGTGTTCGGAACTATATAACGTATATTTTGTACCAACTTAATTGACTCTATCATTAAGTTGTCGATAAATTTAGCCCATTGTTACATGAAACGAAACGAGTTTCAGTGACGTCATCATGAAAACATACATTAAGTCATAATTGCATCAATCACAGCAGCATCAGACGGTGTTGTGCGGTGATAGTCAATAAAGTGCAAGCGCGGATCGAGAGCACGGTCAGGGCGCGCCGCGGCGGCCACACTACGGAAGTAATGAACTTGAATGCAGCGCTCGGTCGCATTGCGCCGCCATCCCGCTCTCCTCTAATTGGAGAACACTAGGCGCGAACGTGACGTACTCACTGCACTCGCTGTCAAATTCGTCCGCATTCTCCATCACGGGCCGCTTTCGTCGTCGATGCGTTTATCGGAACGAGACGCGAATATGTGTGTCGATTGCATTCTCGGCGTTGTAAAAGTGCATCTAGGTCGGTCGGCATAGCACGGCGTCGGGTTAGTGCGACGCGCTCCGCGGCTAGACGTAGGGCAGGTCGGCGAGTCGCGTTGCATAATGCGCTCGGAGCGCCGCCGCCGCGCACGCCGGCCGCAGCCCGAGCCCGCGTAGCACACAGCGCTCGCCGCCGCCGCACGCACCGGGCCGTCGCGCCGACATGAACGCGGCGCGCTGGCTCCGGCCTCTTGTCTCCCTGCTGGCGCTGCGTATACTCCTCGAGTACATCAAGTCGCTCGACATCATTCTCGCGTCCTAGGCACGGGCCTGTTCACCAATTTCCAGCAAAGACGATCAATTATTTACATTTAATCGCGCGGTAAAACAATCGTTAACATATGATATAGCGATAGTTATTTCAAGAATGCCTGAACGATAACATTTATTGTAAGTATTAAACTTTAGATGCTAAACACGGACACTTTAACATGTCGTAGTAGCAGTAGTGTGTATTTGTTTTGAGTAGCAATGTCGCTTTATGAACTTCATCCAGTAACTAAATATATTCAAAGATCGAAAAGTTCTTCGCCAACTAAATTGTAAAGTACCTACATGTTTACTTAGCGTATTATATAAATGGCAAGTGTATGTTTTAATTAAAGCAAAATGATGGATACAGGAAGTTGAACCAACGATTACCTTTTATTTAGAATTTTTCTCAACAATAAATACTTTAAAAAAAAAAACTATTTTAGGATTAATTTTACTTTCAAAATAAATTCTACTTCCGTATCAGTGACATAATTTCTCAAGTATTTTAGATTTATTTTTGTTCGGCGTTGTTGTGCGACTTTATCGTGAAGGAACTAAATTCCGTGGAAATTGAACCGAATCAGAAAATCATTGCCATCGAATTGAATTCCGCATTAGCCACATAGGTAACATGCATTTGTATCTTGCCGGTACTCGCATCTATTCGCAGTGGAAACATCTACGTATTAAATTATTATTAGACTGCAAGGTTAGTTTTCCCGTTGCACTGGCGTGTGTATGTTTGCAATATCATGGCCATATTTTATAACACCTCGTCTTGCATGGTAACGAAAACGTATAAAATCTCCATTAGTCACTTTAATAATATTTTAAAATATAACTAGAAGATAATAATTTAATTATCATCATCATAATTTTCCATATTAAATTATTTCACGGAAGTTTGCCTCATAATTTCTCTGTATTCTTTATTTATTTATTTATTTTTAAATATTTCACTTAATATTTATTGTAACATCATCAATTCAATTAAATGTGTAATGTCTTCTTTATAAAGCCTACATTTAGATAATAGGCATTACCAAAAGACAAAAAATAGATATAATGACTTCAATAACAGTAATAATGGGTTCGTTACAAAAATACTTCTCTACAACAACAAGAAAGTGATCAATTAAAGGCGGTTACAAAAATATGTACATATACATAAATTTAAATAATCAATTTATACTTTAGTGTTAGATAATAAAATTTGACATACGACTAATTTATTTGTTTACTCTTCATTGCACACCATAAGCAAAGGGCGAATTAGACGAACTAATCTGCAGACATAAGTAGTACGTCAATGGTTGAAGGTTTTTAATTGATGAATAGTGATAAGCGTGGATACGGCAGATAACAGTGATGCGAGCGCAACGCGCGACGCTACAAAGGGCAAGTTCAAGAGCGGCGCGCGCGCCAAGGTTGCTTCCTGGTGCGCGCGCGCAGCTCTCGCGCGCACTCATGCAATATTTGCATTTACAACGCTATTACGTGCTCCCTCATTCAACACTTTATTTTTTACTCAACTGTTATTATTATTTCATTGCGTCAGGTTCATTATGGGGTGGGCAGTGGCCACAAAGTACGGAATATCTTATATAACTCTTTTACAATTATTATTGTCCTTAGAAATCCACGCCAGTTTTAGAGCCATAATGAATTTTAGAGAATTCCTATTAGCCGGTATTGGATCTATTTTGTCAAGATAGTCGAGTTTTCTTCGGCACTTGTATAGGTCAATATTCGCATCATTTGTTCGCCTGTAGTCTGCTTAACAGATAATTGAAGGTACATGCATGTAATATATTTAAAATGATCATATAAAATGAACCAGTGCTCACACATATAAAGTACCTACCTATGCATAACACTTAATGCAGTGTTTCAGCAAGTCATTATCAAACACTCAATCATATTTTATGTACAAGTAAATTCAAATGTATATAATTTACACATAATGTAAGTCAGAATCTTCAGCAATACATGCTTTGAATTATATTTGATCTTAATGAAATTATAGGTACCTACTAATTTTACAAAGCCAATCCCTAGGTAGATACACACATACCTACTCGTAATTATTAATTCGCTTCAAATATTTACTGGTATTGTACACAGGTCATTTCCCTATTTTAAGGTAAAGCGCATAATTCAAAACACTGACGTGAGCGTGAAGTTTTATTTATTCTAAGATAATAATATCGGAAGAAAAAAAATCAATAACGCTAACCGTCTTCAAACGAAACGAATTACGAGTGAAAATGTGTAAAAAATACATGCAACATTAAATTAAATATTGAGTCCTGGTTATGTTAGATAACTGCCGCTAAATCCTTGCCCGGTACTTTATACATTCCTAAAAACTAACAAAAATCGTTAAAATTAAGTTAAAAAAACACCGGCCGTTTGGATATAACTATACATATCGATAGTCTTATTATTGTAATCATATTTTTGTTTTACAGCCTGTAAAAATATGAACAGTCAAAATCACACTTTTTGTGTATATAACGTACAACTTTTCCTTCATATACCTACTTGCTTATGTCCTAACATAAGTTGTGTAGAAAAATGTAGATATCACGTATGTATCGTAATTTTAATAAAAATGTACAGCGTATCGTTAACTAAACGGCTCCAGCTTTAATTAATGTATACTTCTGTATGAATAAAAAAAATATATTGTACCCAATATTTTATACATATGTACAATATAAGATGAGAATTGCGTATTAGTTCGATCAAGTATCTTTCTTTAAACGTTCATTATATAGAGTTCAATTTGATATCGTACGGAAATATTAATAGTAATGCTGGTCACGTGAATTCCTACAGTGATTTCATATGAAGAGCATTACATGTTCGCCTCTATTCTAATCAGTACACGTGAGCATATTATGCATCGTATTATTTAATCAACAGTTACAAGTGAAAACGTCTTGATTCCGCACTTGAATCGTTTATTTCCAACAATTTGTGCCTATCTGCTTGCAGTAACACTTATTTCAATAATATAATTGTGATAAAAAGTTGGAGTGTTTCGGTCAGTTAGGGTTGGCAAAAGCAAACAGGTAAAAATTAAAATATTCTAATATGTATTATAATATATTATTTGTCTGGAATAATCTTGAAATATTAGGTGTTCTCTATAAATAAAAAAGTGATGGCATATAAAC
>DWEE01001445.1:0-13351 GCA_018245755.1 Parelbella macleannani
TGTCACAGATTATAAATCATCATAAACAATTAATTAATAGGCGAATTATGACTAAAAACGGACGTCTTTAACAATATTTATATTTTGTTCAACAATAGGTTACCGTAACATAAGGTTGCCATTCCATTGCAAGATATCTTTAAATTTTGAAATTGACAGCATGAAAGTAGACAATAGAAATGTGCCCATTAATTTTTTTCTAGTTTGATATCAAAATTTAAAAGTGTTATATAGTTACGCATAGTGTAAGTTTTGTTTTGTGTTCCGCCTTCTTTTTCTAGTAGTATATGAAATAATACATATCTTAATCATTAAAGGAATGTAAGTTAAGAATAATATGAAATTAGTTGAAATATCTAAAGACATATTATCCGTCATTAGACGAAGCATTGTAGATTCCTTGTAGTGTTATCGTAACTTTTTTGTCATAATCACATTTGTTACTTTAGATCGTATTTGAAAGTGCTCGTGATTCCCTAAGGACTTGTAAATACTTCTATTTATATTATACTCAGGCACGTCCTTACGAAGTCCTTTGGTTAATTGTCATAATGACTGTAAGCACTAATTTGTGTTTCATAGGTACTGAAAAAATGATTGTCTCAGTCCTCAGGAGTAACACCACTTCTGTGACCAATATTCATTCAATTCAAATTCAAATTCATTCAATATTCTGTGACAAATATGCATATATAATATAATGCGAATAATGCCCATTTCCGCAGTCCATTCACAAATGAATCTTAATAAGTAACATCTGTTATTAAAGCCTAATATTAACCAAATTAATGGACACTGAGTCCCGGTCCTACGGATTGTTTGAAGACGGTAACAGCTGTCAAGCGGCCATGTGCCTGACCGGTTATTATTGATTTCCAATAAAAACAAAATCGTTTCTTAAACCTTTAATTAAACGTCGGTAACAAATCCACTACAAATGTGATTATACTCGCTATGTAGGTACATATCCTAAAAATATTTATAAAGTAAGTATTGCTACCAAACTTAATATGTACAACGAAACATGCTTCTGTGGAAACTATATAAAATTTTAAATGCTCGTGTCAGCTGAAAGCTTTGTGCTGTGAAAAAAAAATTTTTCGGCCGCTCTCGTGTTCAGATCGCTCAGGTGTGGATTCATGGTTATTTGAGTATTTTATAGTGTCCAAAACGGGCGTGCGTGTATGAAGCTGGTGATGAATATAGAAGAAGCATTTCAAGTCTATAAGGAAGGAAATATTCGGCATTTGGTACCCATTTCTTACCCCGTAACCGCCTGCGAGCTGACGTGATAATATAATAATAGCTATAGCGTGTCCACAACGTGCTGCGACAAATGATTAGAGTAAATATTAAAACTTTCAGGTTCAATGCCAAGTTGGAATATTAGAGATGGTAGGTTATGGGCACTACACATGCTTTCATGTCGTTTGTATTAATAGTGTTAGATGGAGTTTAGTCCATTTTTTTACACACGTTAATATACAGCCAAAGTATCCATGAAAATCGTTTGAGGGTCAAAACAATTTATTATATCAAATTAACCTCAAAAATAAACAAAACATCAGCACCTGGATAATATTTTTTATTCAATTTAACAGCAGTCTAAACAGGATAACTATAGTCTAAATTAAACCTTGAATTGCAGTGTTTAGGTACTATTGTTCGTCAATCACAGTCATTAGTGTACTATTTTAGCAACCTCGTGGCAAATAATTTAATTGTTACGAGTTGTTGCCTCTAATTTGTTCGTAAGGAAATCAGTAATATTGCAATACTATGCGCTGAAACAATTGTTTTAAGAAGGCTGTGATACGTAATAACTTTCAAGTCATTTCCGTTGCAAAACCTGACGAAAATAGGCTCGGTCCTTTAAATGTGAAAATTGAACCGATCGACAGAGATGACAGTACTTACATGCATGATTAAGTAAGCACGTAGTAAGGCCGACTCGTTGCAAGCATGATTGTTGAGCGAGAGGTCCTGGATCGATCCTCAGAACGTGCAAAGTATTATCAGGTTTTCCTAACTGGATGTTCTCAGTAGTACGGAATCTGGACATGTATCCGATGTATGATAATAGGCTCAACAACTATTTCATGGAATGTAAAATATAAACAGTGAAAAGTGGGATTACTATATTTTTCTGCTTACGCCTTTGGGGAAATTCAGATGTGATGTCGTCATGTTAAAATATTATATTGAGAGCGTCGTTTTATTGGAACAAAACGGAGGAAAAATACTTTTACAGGCAATTTCCCATTAAATTTCCAATCAATTAACTGTTCACGCGATCATCTCCTAAAGTTTTACCGGATGAGTTGTTCCATGGTCACTCGTCTTGAAGTAACGGGAAATATATTTCTTTTCTTGACTTTAGAACATTCAATTTATTATTATTATTTAATAGGTCAGCGTTTGGCCGCGATTTTGTTCGAATCTGTTTTTTTTTAGAACCAATAAATTAGTAGTAATTTGTGTAGATAGTTAAGTAAATGGAATTGTATTAATGTTAGATGTACGTTTTAGATATTGTAAAATAAATGTAGATTGAATTATATTAATAAATGATAATATTATCACACGCATAAGAGCAGGGAATTTCTTAAAATCATTGTTTAAATATTATAATACATATTATTATGTGTCTCGTATCTCCGGTGAAGTACCTGATACGACTATCTTCCTCGTGTATTACTATAAATTCAGGTCTTCGAATACTTTGGTGTCATTGCAATCTGAATATTGAAAGTATCTGTGTCTTGGAAGTACTTCAAGATGTTGAAGATCACGCTCGCTTTGTCAGTTTTAGTGGCTGCGCTAGTCACTGAGTCTTCGTGCCAAGGATTCAAGATCATCCACCCTACGTACAGGCCGCCGCCCCAGAGTGGTCCCGTCATCCGAACTGCTCGTGATACGAGAGATAGCGAACCGCTGTGGGTGTACCAGGGTGACATCCCTCGAGCGCCGGCGACGGGTGATCATCCCGTCCTGCCGCAGTACATAGACGACATTAAAATGGATCCTAACAGGAGGTACGCCAGAAGCTTTGATTCGCGAAGCTCCAGGCACCATGGAGGAAGTCATTCCACTTCCGGCGGCAGCAGGGACACCGGCGCCACGCATCCAGGTTACAACCGGCGAAATGCATAACCTCTCGAACCGTTTGAATAATGAATCCCCTGGACATTTAAAATTTGTGCAATGATAATTGTTTTTTTTTATTTATCCCAAATACTGTAATCAAATGGTGCCAGTACTGTACAAATAAATTATTTTGAATTTGTTTCATTTCACGAGACAAATATGTTAAATTTGTTATGAGATGTATTTTTTTACTAGTATTGCAACTAATAAATAAATATAAAAAAGTTAATACTATTTTAATTTTTTCATTGTACGTTCTCGAATTTTTGCTTTTAAAAGTTTGTATAGATGTCTTGTTATTCTTTTTAAAGTAATAATGGTAAGTTGCAGTAATGTGCAAAATGCTCTTTCTAACTCGATTGGCAGTTTAACAGTTTAGCGTGTTTAAATAAAAAAGATAGGTAACATAAAACTTTTCAGCCTTATTATTTTGATATAGATGGATACAAATATTTGTGCATCTATGTATTGAAGAACGAATTCATTTCACAATGTAATTAAGTTTTGTTTACATAGTGCTTAAACGGTAAGTACGCAGTTACGAATATAATCATAGGAGGCTTATGTAATTGTAAGTACTTACAAAAAAAAAAACAAACGTGCGGTGTACTAAGCTCCTCTGCCTACCTGTTCAGGTATTCCAGGCGTGACGTTCCGCAACTTTTTATTAATTTTATTATAATAATTCAAATTGTATCATAAAATTCATTGCACAATAGACCCTGATAGAGAGCATCGTAATTGGCATCCGATATGCATTTAACGTCTTTGTTTGTTTAATATTAGAGATTAAATCAGGTTGTGGAAACCATTTACAGTAATATGACAACCGCTATGTCTGTAACTAAACAATATATATCTTACAGAAATGCTTAGTTTTCTCGCAGGCGCTTCAATATAATCCTTATTTTATTTATCGAGGCGAAGAGAAACCCTACGAAATATTCCCATAGTGCGCATTCCGCTGTTCTATTCATAAAGCCGTAACAACCTACAAACGTTAAACACTTAGGAACATGCGTACAAACGACTTAGTTATGATATTATTTAAATAAATATAATATAATTATGTATCATCGTTCCACTGGCCACGGGTCCCGTCAGAATAAGGGTGAACGCCACAGTCTGCCAGGCAGGCTACGTGGGTGTTAGCAAATTTTATGCGCTTTAGGAAACATTTTGGACAATTCAGGTGTGCCGATTTCTTTGTGAAGTGCTCCTTCATAGTTACAGAATGTAATGTTCAACTAATCTTAAAGTGAAGGGAATATATAGGGGAGGAGGGGACCTATAAAGGGAAGTGCAGCAAGATTTGAACCTATAACCTAGGACCGAATTCTTAGTTACTACGCTGTCACTGAGTATACATAGACTTATGTTTCGCTATAATTATAAATAAAATTATAAAATACCAAATAACTTTTTTAAATTACACACAGGTAATAAATTATATATTAGTAAATAATCAGTTTAGACAGAATGCATCCTTATTTCATATTTGATAAATATCCGTGTAGAACAATAGACACTTTTCCTATTCGCAACGCTTAAAGATAATGTTGGAATCTGTCATGGTGAGGGGAAATCGCTCGAATTAGTCCCGCCGCGTGTATTGGGCCCAGGCTTTCATAGGGTCCATAAACGGTAAATAGTTCCCATAAATATATAAATAATACTCATTTTTCATTTCAATTCGTTTTCCACTGTGGGGTTTTCATAAAAGAACATGCTATTAAAATGTGTAGTGTCAATATTATTAGTACTATTATCATGTCACGCCCAGTCTCTTCCGGGGTAGGCAGAGTGCACCAAGTACGGAACTTCTCTATCCTTACCGACCCGGCGTGTTCTTTCCGTATCAATCACTCGTTTCATACACGCACGCCGTTTCGAAGACTTCTGACTCCGCTGTACACGAATATCTGACCTATTTCACGCACGCTAACTACTGGCAACTAAATATCCCATACGTTGTACAAACCAATTTATTTTATTACACTCATTTACATCCACAGGCACAATTCCGCCAACTTCAAATGTAGGTGGATGTTAAGGGAGGACATCAATCTTGGGGATTTGTCGAGACACAGCCGCTCTTTTTGTGTTATGTACAAACACTGCGCTAAACTACAACGTCATACGCTTGTAGATCCGACATTTTACCATATATTCCTTGGGTTGGTGTTAACGACAATTGGTTAAAAGAGTAAAAAAGACAATGAAATGGTACAGTTTTAATACAATAATAGAATGTGGTAAAACATATTTTACCATCAACGGAACAGGCAGAAAGCACCCGTTGCCAAATAACTCTATCGTTACAAACTTGATGTTCTTCATTTATCTCTCTGTGTACACATAGGTACTTCTTGTAAAACAGGTAAATACGGCGATACCATTTTACAAACCTTACACAGATCTTATACCTTAAAGTTATTCCGAGTAAACACAGGCAGACAATTTCCTGCGTTTTTAAATGCACAACGTTACATATCACGTCGCACATCCGTCTACTTTATAATCTCAGATCAGGTATCAAGATTGACACAAGTGGAGCTGACTTGTAGTTAAATGTATGTAAAATACTGCTTTCAAAGTTTCGTGTGGGCTGGCTGAAGCGCAGTTGCATAATTTAAATCGGACACCTGGACACGTGTGCAGGTAATCCAATTGCAAATATTCGGGTAGAAATTCGTAGGGCAATGCTTGCGGGAGGAATTCCAAATTAAAATTGCTTTGAACTTGGTTCCTTCGTTCCCTACCGATTTCTATAGCAACTTTATAAAATTAAAAAATGTAATTTTGGTCAAATGTATTATAATCAATTAATCAAGTACTCTAATAGTATGTATGTACATATATATTAAGTGAAATAGCTGATGAAAGAAATAAAAATATTCATTATCAGTAACAGTTCTTTTATCGATCTATTGGTGGAGAAAGATCTCTTCTCAGAATTCAAAGAGTTAAGGCTAAGGTACCTTAGGCAGAAGAGCCAGCCATCCAGACCGAGTGGGGGTTAACAGACTTTCCACGCCTTAGAGAGCATTATGGAACACTCTGAGCTGCGTATGTTTTACCAAGATGTTTCCTTTAGCGTTGCAGCAAGTTATATTTAATATTAAAATGTAATTTTTGTCAAGAGATGCCCGTCAGAATGACTGAGATTCTCGGATTGGAATGCTGAATTTTAAACCGCATTGTTATAAGTATATGCTGTAGGTATATTTATATAAACATATGTATATGTATATATATAAGTATATATGTATTTTCTGTAGTATGTTATATTATTAAAGCTTTAATAAGTTTATGAAAGGAGTACATAAGGTTCAATTAAAACTATTTGACTTAATGACAGTCTGTACAAAGACGGTGTTGACTAAATATTGTAAGCAAACGAAATCTCGCATGTTAGCTAATTGCTTATTGCACGAAACTCTCCAATTTTACTTTTTCTTCTCAACCCACCCGCCGACCCACTATACATGATACAATACAATGATACAAATACAAGCTTAATTTCTATAGTTTAATTTTTCCCCATATTTGCATAACTACATCACATTCAGCTAGTTATTTATATAGTTATTAAATATGCAAATAATAAGAGTGTACCAATAACGGCTTTTCATCATCATCAACCCTTTTGTCGCTTCACCGTTGGATATGGTTGTCATAATGAGAAAATTTAAGACCATAGACTGCCACTGGCCAGATAGAGCCCTGGTTTTCGTTCAAAACGACAAAATTCAAAATGCCAATTACATTAAATGTTTTATACTATGAACTTCCTGTTTTCGAGTGCTGTGCTAAGTATGAACGGATTTCCCCGCATTCCCGCCTACACCCAGTTCATGCAATTTAACTTTTTATCGCGCGAACTTCGCTGTTGCCGGATTCGATTATGCCGGATTCGTACAGTGCGCGATTTTTAACGATCTTTTGAATTTTAACTGCGAGCATACCGAAAGTTTAAATTCAATTTCATTTATGAATTATTTAATTTCCCAATAAAAACGGAACCGCCAATTGTTTGATTCCAGGCTCATTTGGCGATGAAAATTTGATTGAACAATGAGAGGTTCGTTTTCCGTGTAAATAAATTGAAAATGGTTTATAGCTTAATAAATTGTGTATATTAATAATTATTAGATAGAAATGAAATACGCAATAGTCCTTATTACTTATTTGACGACGCGTGCACAAAGTGAATATTAAAAGTGACGAGTGGCTGAAAACGTCATTCTAGCAGAGCCTCCTATCGCTGGTAGAGAGGCAGCCATCTTAAATACAAATATATTAGTAGCACTGTCAGCACACACGTCAGTGCCGAATCGACGAGCATCACGTTAATCAAATGTTTTGGATTTTGGCATATTTTATTTCTGTCTGTATTTCTACACGTCTCTTTACGTACACGTCTATGTACGTCTTCACTTATATCTCAATATCTATACTTAAATATCTAAACCTCGATTCCGATACCCTATACATTGCATGTACGCCTTATCTTTACTCTTTTGTGCACAACCCTTTGAAGATGATACGATTTTCGTACGCTGCTCCGAGGTCGACTCCTTTTACGTAAACGAAACGTAGTGCCAGTAAGGATACTGCAGTTATATGTAAATGCAAGCGAAATGCAATATACTTTAGATCCCGAGATAAAATGCCGAACCGCTCGAACTAGCTTGTTGCTTGTTAAATTGCAAATATCAAGTATAATAGTTTCTCTTATCTTTTAAAAAATATTGTGGTACTTTTTATTATTTAGCACCCGTCGCAGCTTTCCGACGTCATGACTGATGGATAACGTTATTAGTAAAGTCCGCTCATTCTTATTTGTACTTTTTGTCATTAACAGTAAACAGATAAAAGTTTTAACATGCAAGCTCAAACACTCTCAGTAAACTTTGAAATCATGATTCTGAAAAAACACAGTTGCGAAACACGTTTTACCAAAACTTGTTCATTATCAGAGTTATTTCGGCGATGCCAGCTTGATTATTTATATATTAAAGGACTGGAATATGTGCTTCGGTTGGACTACCTTTCGGAATACTAACACTAGCAAAAAGACAATGTAAGCATAAACTGTAAACTGCGCGTTAGATCTACCTATTCAAATTGATGAAGCGAGGAGAATTGAACATTAACACGGAATATGTTATGTACCTTTGAGTAACAACTCATATAGTCATCACATGGTTTCTGAAATGACTTCCCTAAATGACACATGCAGTAGTGAATGTCTGTGTAATAAAATGTCACTTGAGGTTGTTAAACAAATATTTTGCTGTTAAAGAGTATTCCATTCATTTCATCTATTAACTGTATGTAATCTGTGTAAGCAACATACGTATCAAACGCAAGCGACCTCATTTGTATTATAGAGAATAATGTTATTAAAATTCAAATGTCAATTATTCCAAATTGGTTCAATAGAACACTTTTTGCACGTCAAAATGAAACTACCACCGCTTCGGAAGATATCTCGCTATGGAGAAGAAGCGCCGAAAGAAACTCCATAGGTGTGCTTATATATAGGTGTGCTTATATTATAGTTTGATCTTATGAGCTGTGCGTCCTCTTCGACGACGATGTGAATTGGGGAGCAGGGAAAAACGAGATGAACTGGTTCACATAACATCTACACAATCACAGAATAAATCTCACGATATCGTTAGGTCCTAATAGTACATTATGTACGTGTGATGTAAAAATTAATGACTAATTTAATATGTATCTCATTTTATTTAAGATATCTTATATTATTTAAAAGAAAAATAAGTGTTATGTCGATTAAATATACATGATTATAGTACGATTCATTAATATATTGTAAGATAAGTAAGTAAGCAGAGTAAGATACAGTAAGAAATAGTAAGATTAATAGTAAGATTAAATATACGTCAAGTCATTCTGCAGTGCCTACATATATCTAACATGTGCAAGGATTCGATCGATCAGTTCATAGTGCACGGAAGCTTCAAGCCTTTCATTTAAAACGGTTTACGACGGGTTTTCATAGTAGGTAGGTATATGTAACACCAGAAACTTACTGTATTAGTACTTAGTACCAACGTTTTGAATACCTAACATAAAATTTTCAATATTCGGTGTAAGTAACGGGACCATAAAGCTGATGACTCGATTGTTTTAATACATGTGATAACAAATAAGTTCTAGGTCAAGTAAATTGTTAATATTAATTTCTTTATGGCATATAAAGCAAGTCTAACTGTTTTAATAATAACAATAAAACAACACTTTATTATATACCACGTAAGAACAGCTAAAGTAGCATAGACAAAATTAAATAGAAACAACAAGCGGTCTTATCGCTAAAAGAGCGAATTCCTCCAGACAACGTTTACTGGACGGGGCTTATTAAGTCAAAATTAAATAGGGCATACAAAATTTAACACACTTGCACATATACAAAATCAAATTTTCGATAAGGTTAATAAATGTATTAAAATATATATAGACATAACATTCAAGGATAAGTCTCATCGCGGAAATGTACGAAAATTGCCAACGTGCTCATATTTACATGAACCCATTGCTCGTCCAATGTTCACATTATTAAATAAACCTTGTTTGTTTCTCGCAAAAGAAACTGTTTCATTTCCAAGTTAACCCATTATTACTCTTTTATAGATGAAGTTTAATGTTATGTTTCTCACCAAGACAGAAAAATCAAAATGTGTATTTCTTGGCTGTTTGGAATTGGTGTTTCTTTCATTCCAGTTGAATCGATACAAAATATTACTTAATAATTTTATTAATCTACTTCCTTATTTATTTAACACGGTTGAAAGGAAACTTACCTGAGAGTTGTCAATAACGTTAATTAAAACGAATGGAGGTTGCCCATCCACACTAGTAGTGTAACCTGAATCTTTGTTACTCTTTGATTCTATAATTCTTACTAGTCTCGCTTAACCAATTAATACTGACCAACTAATACTTCTATTAACATATAATACTAACCTAATTAAGTGACACTAATAGTCTTATCACTTCAATCTTTTTGAGACATCTACTCGTATATACATAGATAAGTTGCCTATATCCTTGGGCAGGCATTTTCTGTTCGCTCTTTAAGCACCCTTTAACCATAAAATAACATATTTATAGTTTATAATTTTAACGATGATGTTATAATCGCAGAAGCTAATAATGGTAAAAAAATAACTAATCTTCAAATTGATCAATGCATTCCCTACTGTTAGTGAACCAATATACATAGTTTTCACATGGCTTAGAAGCTAATCCTTCTAGCGGAAACACTTGAGCGATCCCGAAGGCTGGCGAGGAGGTTTGAGGACCGTTACATAAGGATAATAACCGAAAACGACTATTTAATGCGGTCTCCGAAGGACGGAAACGCTTAAGATAATTTACCAACTACGCCTAGCGTCGCTTTACTTCGTCTGAATTTTGCTATTGCATCTGGGATATAAATTATTCTCCAGTTTTCTATAAGAATTTATTAAGAAATTTAAAATATAGTGGTGCAATATTCCGTAGATGTTGTCTTAGTATAACTTCTACTCATAATGTCTTTATAAGAATAATACGGTCCACAAAACCTTGTCAAATCTGTTTATCGTCCTATTTCTGGACACGGGCCTCTTCTCAAATTGAGAAGGATTGAAACCGTAGTCTGCCACGTTGGTATGGAGCGGATTGGTAGACTTCACATGTCTTAGAGAACATTTACACTTGTTATAGATGACAGAAACAGTGTCCCAGATGTGTAAAATCAATTAAACTTTACTGTGTATAGGTTCTCGAAGTGTTCTTAAAAGAAAAAATAAAAGAAAAATAGTTCAACAGTTCAAATAGCGATCGTTGCTAGTAATTGAAAACGGGCGGTAAGTGGCGTTGCGGTCAGATGTGATTACTGCGCGCTCGTAACTTTATTCACAGCTGGTTATTTCTTGCTTGTCACGAGAACAGCTCTTGCCAGTTCCACAACGTTTATAAATAAACATAAAAACTATACCATCACGACTCTAATTTTCGGAGCGGTAGGCAGAGAAGTGTAGTACACTTCCACGTTTCATCAGTTAAAGTTAAAAAACATAAGAAGTTAATACAGATAAAAAAGGGCCGTTGTTGAACCTAAACGTGACTGGTGAAATCTGGGTGTGTATTTCACTCCTTTACCTACACCTTAGGGGATTACAGGCGTGAGTTACGTAAAATATGAGTGAGTGAGTTATGTAAATAAATAAATAAAAAAATTAACTAGGCAAGATTACCGACATAATACCTACATGACGGTTTAAGTCATTGATAAAACTGTACGTGACAAACTTAGTGACTTCAGATTTCTTAATTACAATTTTTATTACATTGTCACGCTATGTCCCTCATGTGGTAAGCAGAGAGCAGCGACTGCCGTATATATTTTTAATTATTCTTTATTAACTCGGACAAAGTTCTTATTCTTAATTTGTGGCGATCTAGCAGCATATTCTAAGCGCTATTAGAGTGATAAGTCTTAAATAACAAAACGTATTTAAAGAAGTACGTCTGCATGATTCATCAAAAACATTATCTATCTTATCTTGAACTTGTTACTGGACGTCTCATAACGAGGTTGCAGTAATAGGTTAGCAGTAGAATTCTTATTTCACGATGCTGTAGCCACGTCTTCTCCGGTCAGCGAACTCTATTACAGAGCAACGGTTTCAGCATTCTGCACTTGATAAATAAAGCGGAATGAAGCGCATGACGTATCGCCGAATTATACTGGAACGCTCTGGAAAATAAGATAAATTTCTCTGCTTCTTTAGCGGATATATGTATATGTATACCTACTTGTTACATTGCTTCTTAATGTGATACATAAAGGTTATAATGAAAATGCCATAAGCGTGTATTAAAACAATGTTATTATCTTCACGCAAGATGCCTAACGGGCTAGGTAGATGACACTGAGTATCACATAGCTCTACGCTTTTAAAACTGGCGTGCTTTTACATTCATCACGCTCTGTATACACGTGCACCGGTTTAACACACTTCCAAAACTCACATCCGCCTGTACGTGATATTTTTGGTCAAAATAGATCAGTCTTGATCTCCTTCAGCATACTTAATCTGTTCAATCGCGCCAGCTGCACAGATATCCTCTCTTTTTCCGTTGTTGCAGACCCTTGGCAGAAAATCGGAGGCATGATGACAATGATGATAAAGTCGGTTTATTCTTCCTGGTATATGATTATAATAGTAGGTACTTTAAATTGAGACTGCTGTTGTTAGAAAAAACTGCATAGGATATTTTTGATTACGTGACATGTAATAATTAATAGAGGTCAATGAACCGTTTGAGCTCACATGCAATGTTTCATTATGTGCTCGTTCTAGAGTAAACTTCCTTGAATAACGCCTCAGCCGTTTGTTACTGCGCGCGGTCAGGCCGGTGGCTTGCGAGTTGGTAAGTGCCCCACACGGTCCCAACGTTGATAAGTGACTCGAGTGTAGCGTGAAGCAGTTTAGGAGACAGTTAATTGAAAATGAAAATGTTGTTATAAAACATGTCTGTCTGTAATAAAAAGTGTTACAATATTACTGTTATACTCGAATGTTTCAAACGATTTTCATCTTGTAAACATAAAATGGTTTTGTCTTCTAATAGAATTATGTAATAAATTGTGTAGGATCTAATAATATATGTAATTTAATAACATAAATTAAATACGTAAAATCACGAATGTAATACTGAAAGAGGAAGGCAGAGGAGTGAAGTACACTTCCACTTTTTACCACTTACCCTTACGTTCCACCATGGAATAGGCGCTGAGTCTTTTGAGATACACAAGTCCGACCAATTTCGAGTCACTACTAAAAAATCTAACAATAAGTTAAAAAAGTACAATAGGACTCGACCCGAAAATAGAGCCCAGGACCTCTCGATCAGCAGTCGCAGTTGCACCCACTCGTTCACTGAAGCAGTCTACATGATGTTTAAGTTTGCTTGACAGTCTTTAAATGTTTATATTATTCATTGTAGTCGTACCTACGAATGGCTTAAACAGAACACATCCCTGAAATATTTGTTCCTATTCTTAGACTTTATGAAGCACTAGGTATTCTAATTTAAAAAAGGGGGTATCACAAGTAATATAACTATTTAAATAGAGTATTTGATAATCGATTGTCTTAATACATTGTGATAATTAAGT
>DWEE01001446.1:0-13351 GCA_018245755.1 Parelbella macleannani
TCTGATGAATTGCTTTATTTCTCAAGATTATTGACAAGATTTTTATTAATAAGAAGTTGGGAAAATTTTATTGAATAAAGTAAAGGAATATTTTCGTTGTGCAAATATTTCTTTTCTAAAATTTTAATTTGAGGACATAACCACAAATTTCTACAAGTTGTTTTCTTTGGCTGAATATGAATTCTGTAAAAATTTGACATAACTCCTTTACATAATCAATGCAAATAAATTATTATCATTGTTATATTTATGAAACTGTATGGTTATGTTTGTCACTATGTGTTGTGCGATCTCCTTGATTAATTTTTAATTAACTTTGATATTAATTATTCATCTAATGATTCAAACATCAGATTCTTCCACCAAGCCAATATCTTACTGATAGGCAGAGTTGTACATACACATTGTTGTAATTTTTAAATTACTGATTGTTATTTAATTGTATTTGTTACAGCGTGGCCATTTTGGACGAAACTGGTTGTGGTCGCTGTGGGCTTTACGGGAGGAGCGGTGTTCATGTACATACAGTGCCGGCAATATTTGCATCTTTGTAACAGGTGGCGAGCTCACAACAGGTAAATAGAAAGTGAATATTAACAATGATCTATTCAAATAGTTGTGTATAACACACAGAAATCAACTTCATACTTGCGAGGATTTCACTTCCGTTCCCGGCAGTTGATTCCGGCCTCCACCGCCTTCTGTCCTCATCTTCAACGTCAGTAAGATATCTTAGGTATCGTTACATACGCGTGTGATACGATTTCATACTAAAATAAAACCAAAAATGCAGTAAAAACACAAAAATGTTTCCTTCTATTCATGCCTTCCTATTAAAACGTAACATCACGCCTGTAATCCCCGAAGGGGTAGGCAGAGGAGTGTAGTCCACTCCCACGTTTCACCAGTTACATTTAAGTCCCATGGAATAGGTGGTGAGCCTATTGCCATACACTGGAGACGCCCACGGATCGGTCGCACAGCCCCTAGTCCCTCTTTCGTTGGGCGGAGCCGGAAGTCCAGCCCGTGCTGAACCTCACTCCAATCCCTCCCCACTCTTCTTAATTCAGGCGGAGACACTTCGGCTCGCCACTGAAACCCGGTTAAGCTGTAGAGGCCATTAGGCTCAACAGCATAAGATACTTAGAAAAAAAAAACAGTGAGATATATATAGAACATTTTTGAAAGTGCTTAAGAAAGGTTCAACAAGTGATAAGGGGAAGCGATTTCTGCGAATACTAGCGATACAATGGAGTGAACAGTTTGTGCACTCTGAAAGCATCTTTCATTCGTCACCCTATACAGTACATTGCATTGTTTCCAGCAGCCAATCTACGTATCTATACGTAACAATATATGTATATATGTATATAGAAATAGATTATGACGAAGCGAATATAGTTTATTCTTCTTTTTTAATAGATGCTATTGCGCTGTGAAAATATGGTATTGTTAAATGATATTGATGAATTGATAAGAAAACAGGCTGTACTAATAACGAAAGATTCCTATACAATGAGTATGTGTTTAAACCACTCATAAGTCAGACGTTCCAGAATTAACTTTAACATATAGTAATGGAATTAATTAACATATAGTAATGGAAAGCCGGTTCGTTGGGCAACCACTTGTGGCAAATTTTTACGATCCTTTTCATGTTTCGTGGATATCTTAGGCAAACGCAATCACGGCATCCTATAACACGGTTTTGCTATAATACCATTCGTAAATTGCGAAAACTCTCCTGCAACATGGCATCCTAAAACACGGTTTCGCTGTAACACAATAAGAAAACTGCAAAAACCTTAGTGTTCAGACTAAATAACATAGAAAAATCCATAAAAACTAGAATATTAAATATCTTTTAAGACTCTAAAATAATGGGTTTGTCTCTGAGTCTCATACAACACGGTTTCACACAACATGGCATTTTCTAGGAACCTAACTACCGTGTCATAATGGCCGCGATAACAGTGTAAAATTATGTTTTATCATTTTAGGATTTTGCTGATTCAAAACGCTCCCGAGAAGGTTCCCATCAGCGGGTCGCCTCCCACTCGCAGCAAGCGGCGAGAGCGTAGCGCGCGCGGCCAGGTGGTTGCCAATATTGAGCCGCCACCCCCGCCCGCAGCCTATCACGAGGAGGACGAGAGCGGCGGCTTCGAGACTTATCGCGGCAACCCGCACCGCCGCCTCTCCGTGCTCACCGACGACCGTCTGCGCGCTGCGCCCGCTGACGCGCGCCGCTACTCCGACCCGCGGCCCGCCGCGCCCGCGCCGCCCGTCGCGCCGCCGGCACCGGCCGCCGACGAGCCGCCGCCCGTCGCCTTCCGGCTGTCGCTACCCAGCGAGCGGGGCGCGGGGCGGGGCGCGGAGCGGGGCGCGGAGCGCAGCACGCAGCGCGCGGGCGGCGTGTACCACATCAGCGTGGACCCCCTGGAGGCCGACATCCGCTCGCTGCTGGCGCTGGAGGCGCGGCGCGAGGCGCGCGCGGCGCGCTCGCTGCCCAACCTGCGCGCCTCGGCCGAGAGCCTGCTGCCGCCGCGCGCCGCCTCCTGAGGTCGCGCCGCGCCCGCGCTGCTGCTGTTCCGCGACGACACCGTGTACTAGCGGCGCCGGCTCCGCCCTCATCGCCCTCACCGACCTGCCGCTACGGCCCGCCGCCGGGGCGAGGGCGATCCAGTTTTGGACCCGTTCCATAGTATCCAATATACTTATGCCTTGTAAGTAGTAGCATTAAACTGTTTTACCATGTCACATCTCCCCGCTAACGCATGTAAATGTTGGCGACGGAGCTTATTTTAAAGCTACTACTTTCCTGAAGTATTTTATGGCTATTCATGAGCTCCTACGTGTTGTCATTATTGGCAATCTTCAGGAGTAGCAAAATTTTTTTTGTTATTGATTTGAATCGCTTATATCGTTATCCGAAATAAAATAATGACGGTTATGAAATTCTGTAATTAATCTACAGACGCAGAAGCAGTGTTGACGAAATTATTTCTTAAATTTACTCAAAAATTTGTACCATAAAAAAAAATTAAGAATGAAGGAAAATTTCCATTATGCTCTTCGGCACTGCTTTTGCATAATATGAAATTGAATTAATGTAACTATGCTATTGTAACTAATTAGACTTTGTGTAATAATATAATATGATCAAGTCTTGTAAATATATTCAAATCTCGTTGTAAATATTATACTTAGTGGTACTAGATAAAACTACTGTGACGCGTTTCGTTGTTAACATTATTGGTCTCTATAAAGAAATATTCTTCCCTCTTAAGTATAGTGTACGAGATAAAAAATATCACTTTATAAGGCTGAAAGAGGGCTTCGGTTTTGATGCCTAAAAAGCACTGCTTCAGGCATGAAATTAATATATTTAATCATAAAATATAATTTAGCTTAAGGTGGTCTTACACGGTATGTACATTAAAAAGGTATTTGTTAATTCAAACGAAATAAATATTATTGACAGATTCGAGTGATTCTTACCCATACCAGGCAGTTCTCAGGTCATATGTTCACAATAACTACGAGAATATCTTGTGGTTTGAATGAGGTTATAATAATAATAATAGAAATAATATAAGATAATGTTTCGGTTGCTAACATTTCAAACTTTTCAATTAATGGCGGCATTTCTGGTGATAAAAAAAATCAAAGGTCAATATTTTATATATTTTTTTGCTAATTTACTGTTTTTTACTTTGTCTTTAGTTGCAAGCCAACCCACGTATGACCACCTGAAGCGATTCCCTCTATGACCTAAAGTGATTATTTTGTTTAGTTCCAGGCAAAATATAGTTTGCTCTCTGCCTACCCCGTAAGGGACCTGGCGTGAAGATATGTATGTATGTATGTATAAAATATAATTTGCCTAGCCACAAAGCCACAAGCTTGTAAATATTTTGTCTGATTGTCAAAATGATAGATCTATTTGTTTTTTATATTTTCTTGAGATTGTATAAAATTACAGGTACTGTTAATGTAGCAAACAAAATCAACATTGGGTTTCAAACCCTCATCATTTTAATGACCAACATTTGGTCACGATATTTTTACACTAATTTGAAATCATGTTATTTCAACTTTTAATTTGTTTTACGGACATGTTGGTTGATGGCTTTATTTTCCAAAAATATATATAAAAATACTTTGAATCCGTCCTTACGCTTAAAGTATGAAGTGAAAAAGGAATGAAAACTATTTAATCTTGGCTAATTTAAGAAATTTAAATTAATTCTCTAGCTAAGAGCTACTACTTTTCAAAATATTCGCTATCTAAAGCACAATAATTCACTCAACACCAACATGAAGCAAAATAGTGAAAGTAATGTTAGCTTTTTATTTCTCAGTCGACATATTATATTGTCTCCTGTTTACAAAAGCACGAACTTTGAAGTAATAATGATTTTTATTAATTTTAAAAGGGTAGTGTTATTATTTATTGTCTATTGAAAAAACACGTGCCGTTATTACTTTTAATAATGTTTCATTTTACTGATTAATTGTTAACCATTTCAAACATATTTAATTGTTAAATAAATTTATCAATAATCAAATCGTGCCTGGCACTTAACAGTTCCAACACTGCCTTTAGGTGTATTGTTCATGTTCTTGCGTAGATACATAAGTAGCTATTGCTTTCAATCTAATGTGCCAAGGTCAATATATATTTCATTATCCATGCAGTGTATATCAAAATCTGTGTTTATCTCATTTTAGTACACAATATCTGCCTGAAGAACTCCTATAGTCAGGCCAACACAATACACTGTTCCATATAAATATAATGTCAGTTGAAAAAAATTATAAGGAAAGTAAGTTGAAGATGTTTGTTAGAAAAGTTTTAAAACAATTTAATTTGTGATACATCAATGTAGTGTTGAAGAATTATGTGTTTAATTTCCTGATTGTTTTTTTTATAGTTTTGTGAATGCCTTTCAATAATAAGAAATTTTTTTTAGTTTTTTGAATGCCCTTTTCAATAGAATATAGCCACAACGAATTTTTATAATAGTTTTTTGAATGTCCTTCAATACAAAGTCAGGTATAAAAATTGCTTTCATTTCATTCTCATTGTAAATTGTTTGATTTTTTATATTTTTCTTCTGTGCAGTTACAACGTTTTGACTCTTCTAACTGTGCTGAGACCCATCTCTAACAGTGGAATGATAAGTGTTGGATGATGACGTGTATAGTCACTGCAAATACTTTTTTAAAATTGATATATCAAGTTTTTGGACATAAATGCATAATAAATACGATATACATTACTTTAACATATACATGTTCCAATTCACACTGGGGCAGCGCAGTTCTGTAAATTTATCGGGAGTGAGAGATACGCAGCTGGGGGACTGAATATTAGCAATGGATGGCTTCTTCGCTTTTAAAACATCACATGTTAACTTTTGTATCCGCTCGGTAGGTAGTTTGAGTACATATTTATTAAGTTCTAGGGAGGCTTATAAACACAAACGAGATAAAAAATATTGATCTGTTAGTTATACTTTTTTAACATGTTATTTTATTGTTACTCGTGTGTTTGTCTAACATACGTATGAATGTAAGAACATTGAACGGCTGGATATAACAAGTGTATACACGTCTTAAATAATTTTATGTGTAATCCCCTTAATATAAAAACTATTTAAATAGTCATATAATTAGATAGTGGGTGTGTAACAAATCTGCTGATTTATTTGTAGTTAGATTGTTAATTGGTAGTTTTGACGTTTGGTGCTAATTCATTACGAGATTACGTGCGTTGCAGGCTACGGCTGGATTAGACTCGGAATATACATACCATCCAATGTCGCGTGGATTGGATTTTATGTTTTTACATTATTTCTAAATTATGTCTATTACGTTTATGGCTTGCACCCATTTTATTATTAGGTATTTCGTCAGGGTGTATACCTGATTAAATATAATTTGTCTCACGTATACTTTTTCGGGATAGCCTGACCGGCTTATGTATTTTCAATCGTCTATGAAAATTATACTTTAATGATTTTTTATTATATTCATTCCACATGTGTTGTTCTAAGCATTTAATTGTTAATTAAAATTATGACATAGAAATATTTTGGTCGATTCGCATTTGTCTATTGTCGTCTAGTCATTTGTGACGCTGGAGGGTGAGTACCTATATTTCTTTTGCACTATTGAAATACAGGCAGTCCTCGTACTTACGGCATGTTAGGTTCTCGAAATACGCGACGTAAAGCGAAACGACGTAAGTCGAGACATATTTTTTCATACGTTTACATGTAAAATTTAAGGGTTACGTTCCACACGGACTCAAAATAAACAAAAAACTGCATTTATAACAAAAGATATATGTTATGTACATACTTTATTATCAAAAGTAAGTTTTTAAAATAATTATATAATTATTTCAAACATACATACATACATATGTATGTACTTATAAAATTGCTAGTTATTTTTGGTACATATTTTTGTGTTATTCATTTCAATAATAATATTAAAACTTTAATAATCAAAATATGCAATGAGAAATAATATATTAAACTTTTGGCTTAAAGAAACTATCAAGTCGAACAACCGTGATCTTTGAGTTGTAAAATCTTAGATTTAACCTCCATTCTAATTGTCTTTCTTACTCTCTTCACTTTACTATCAGATACTTTCCTGTTTAGGTGGCATAGTTAGATTAAAATTCACTTAAATATGTATGTAAAAATAAAAACTGTCAAAGATGCAACAAAAACTAATGTATTACGTCTTGATTGTCCGTTGTCCGTGTCAAAACATTGTACGACGTAACTTGAAACGACGTAAATCGAAACGACGTAAGTCAATGACTGCCTGTACTAAATTAATTGTAATAATTTGAAGGATATTTTGGTATCCGTTAAGCTGTTTTCTTATCCCAAGGAGTGGCAGTATCAAAATGGCTCCCGTGTTATTTAAATTTTGCCATGTATTTTTTTGCATATTTCTGTATTCAATGTATTTATTCCTCGGTTTGGGTGGTACGTTGTTCATATCGCGATTATTGTAAAATTGTATAAATAACGATGGTGTTAGGGACCTGTTCGATCATTGGATTTGCTTGAATGTTACTATTACTGATGTAACAATGGATATATATAAATATTAGTTGTAATATTATGTCTGTACAGCACTAAATACGTTAATTCATTATTATATTATATCGGTATATTGTATATTGAAATTATGTAACAAATAGGTCCCTAATGGTCGCTGTATATTTCGATGTAACGTAAGGGTAGAGCAGAAAACTGGGTGCGAGGGGGTGTGTTGTCGGATTGGCTAGTTGGATGCACACGGTGTGGGCCGTGTTACATGTTACATATCACGCGATCGCGTACGGTGTAGAGCGCGTCTGTAAATAATTTAGGGGTATACGTAATAGTGTGCGAGTGTAGCGATCCAGCTCCGGCGGTGGCGGCGGTGTGACGCGAGTAGTGCCTTACGGAGGCGTGGCGCAGCGCGCTCGCGCCCGGACGGCGCCCGTTCGTTCTGTACATTGTGATATAAGTTGGTTAAGTGTTCTCTCTCTGTCTTTTTTTCTTTTGCTCAAAATTTTCAAATTTCCTTTCTCTACGATCTGTGTACTTATAATTCGTGAAATTTGTAAGACTGTATTTTATTTTGTTATGTCAAATTGTTAATTTCAGGTTATAAATATAGTTATTTTGAAATTAATGTGAGTTTTTCTTGCGCAATAAAACAAATTGTTAGATAAAAATAAATAATTTATTTAAAGTTGATCGAATCGCATTTTCATGGCTGCGACCGGAGCTCGGGTCGATGTGACTAGACTGTACACTCAACAATTACTTAAATCATGTATACATAAACAATATTTCTGTACAAACAGAATATCAACACTTAGTAATAATAATAATCGTTACTTTACTACTTATTGTAAATATAATTTAAAATCCTAATACTCGAGTATTAGAACAAATAAATCCACAAAAAATACATAACACACTGTCAGAAGTTATATTATTAATTAATTTTTGTTAGTCTTGGTAACTTTGGTTATAGAGGACTGAATGTGGAGGCGTCCGCGCTTCGGTCTACCCGCTACCAGGTTCAGTCAGTAACGTTGGCTATATTTTTGGATGGATCCGTATTAAAGCCAACTGAGTTCATTATTTCTTTATGTCATAGAGAGATATGTTAAACATACTTCTTCTGTAGCGATGAATCCTTTGATTTTTTCTTTGTATTTAGCAATGTTGACTTGATGTCAACATTAGGAACTATGAGACGGCGATAGGTAAGTTTACGCCGCGCGCTAGAACTCTGTGTCGCCGAGTACGTTGTACATGAGGCGTTTAAATGAATTCGATTGTTGGATATGCTCTTCGTGTAGTGAATTTACCTGAAATAAAAAAATAATAGTATAGAATTCTCTGTGTTTTTTAATAATATGGAAGCTAGGATTTTTTTTATAGTAAAAGTTCTTTATACGCGACAGTAAGTACTTTATACTCTTTTAATAGTTTACATTTCCAGGTAGATATATTCTATTTTAAATATTGATAAAAATTATCGCTACTTAAATAAAATTATTGATCATAAATATTTAGCTATTAATATTGATTACTATTAGGGAAGTTATGGCGCAAATCGGTAGTCAATTTGGATTATATTATATGGCCCGAAACTCGCATAGTTGGTATGTCTGATGTCAGTCTATTATTTATAAATGAAATAGAATGTACTGAAGATCTGTTATTCGTGTAATTGAAGTTGAATCCACGAAGTTTCTTGAATTATGGCATAATTAATCTAATATTATACTTACGAAGGTCGTTTGCTTTCCTTTCGGAGTCGCGTCCTGCTTTTGTTTCGGAGGTGGCACTGGCCTCTGGAATTATAAAGTTTCGCGAGTTTAAATTACCTAAAACTTAATTATAAACACAAGAGGTTCCCTATCCAGTAACTAGGTACAAAATTAAAATCGTAATCCTTAGTACGTTTCAATTCACTTAAAATATGGCCAATCTTGGTTTGGATGTACTCATAAAAATATAAAAAAAAATATTTTCAAAGTTGTATACGGTATCTTTAGTGTTTTTGTCTGTTTTTTGTACATATTGGGCATTACAAATTGTGAAAGAGGAGTCGGTATAAAAGCATTTTTCAGAGTTGTAACCTAAAATTTCGATGTTTGGGAAACGAAGCAACTGGAGGATAAATGGTCGCACCTTGTTAGGTGGCGCCGTGAAGACCTTGGGCTGCACGGGCGTGGGCACTTCGAGCGTGACGTCGCCCAGCCCCTCCTCCTGCAGCGCGCGGAAGGTCTCCGACTTGGCGGGGTCGTACGGCACGGCGGGCTTGGGGCTGCGTGGTGCGGAGGGCGGTCGAGGGACGGAGTTAGTTTTTAGTCGGTTAGCGGGCGCAACGCAATCATAGACAGAAAACAATATTAGACTCGTCACCGTCGACACATTATGGGGCGCGGAAGCGGTTAGTACGCGTACGTTCGACGTTTAGTATTTGTTTTTGAGGAAGGACAGGTCAATAAAAATACTAACATTAATCGTGTAGAACAGGTTCTCTATCTTATAATTAATATTAAAACGTAAATTTTATATATTTCGTTTATATCTAGTTATTAGATGCTAGTTACGATAATGATCGCTACACGTTTCACACATACTCGTGTGCGGCGTGTGAAGGTGTGCGTTGAAGCGTCATGAAATATTTAGACACTTCGGTATGTTGTAGGCGACGTGTCGACGTCGTCGCGTTGGGACGATACATTTAATATTCGATTATGGCACGAAGTAGACGAAGATCGAAAGAGTCGAAAGACAGCAAATAAAAATAAAGAAGCATTAATGCGTCATGAGAGATTGGCGTCGACAGTCGTTTTGGCGGCGTTTCTAGTAAAACACTTGCCTCTTGACAACGTGCGATCGCCCGTAATGGCCGTTAGAGCTAAATGAGCAGAGAAATTGTTTTATTATTACATATGATTATTACACAACAAAAGGTATTTTGAAATTGATATGGTAATTTTAGCTACTGTGAAGAATATGTCGCGCTTTCAGTTTCAGAACATTTAGCTTTGTCCATGCAAACACTCACAAGTATTGTTATCCTTATAATTTTATAACAGTAGGTTCAACATTAAACTAGATTCAATAATTTGGACCGATAAAAGTGTAGTGGGTGTGTGGTATTTTAGCAAAACGCAATTTAAGCGAATAGATTACCATAACACAATCAATCAATCATTTAATCCATAGACAACTTAGCATTTTGTTACTGTAGATCTCGGCATAGATATCGACATAATATTTAGGTACTGTCTGGACCAGTCTGTATAGATGTTGAACATCGGTTATTTTCTTTTGGCACTAAGCCATGCTCTTGAAATTCAGCTCTAAGATGAACGTTATTCGACCTTTGATATCTATTCTAAAATATCTAAGATTTTTTCATTAATACATTCAATCTAGGATTTGCTATGAATCATGAGTAATCTACAGGAATACTTACGGTAGAGGCGATGTTTGTTGTCTGATAGAGTTCGCGATATTTTGTTCTGAGTATAGATTGATGGGAGAGTTGAACTGCTTATGCACCACCTATAAATATTATATTTTGATATAATTGTCCACTAAAAAACTCGAAGTCATTCAATTGTATGTTATGGCAACGTAGGAGTAAGCAATTGTCCAATATACGCTATTATGAGGCTTTATCGTGACACCCCGATATCAAGAACGTTTGATATTTTTTATATAGAAACTCCTAATTTTAATGAAAAGATAGCCATACAAAAATCATTTTCAATTCGGACAGACCAAGTTTCCGAATATATAAAATTCCAACAAGTTTTAGAATATAATGCTTCCATTGCTTGCTCCCATGCAATAGAAATGATCGTGATATAGAAAAGATGAAGAAAACCAGCACGTACACCAAACTATGATACCAACTCCATGATATTATACAACAGCGAAGAATGAAATCCAAAAGAGATGTCCAGACACCAGTAATGTAATAAAAACCACTGAGGACTCACTGCATACGAGTGAGTTAGAGTTTACTTGAATGAATGAATTTTGTAATGCAGTCGTCAAAGTATAATATTGACGGTCAATGGGCAGTGAGGAATGCAGTGAATCAACAGATGTTTCGGCTCCGGCTCTTTATCGGCCGAAGTGGGTGAAGAGATCATGCAGAAAGCTCATGATGTATTGGCATTGGCACTTGTCACACGTTTCGTTAAATGAAGCACCTTGTTGGCGTCTTCGCCCACCACTCGCTGCAACACCGATTCGGCCACCTGAGTTTTCCCAAAAATTCTCAATATTACACTGTGCTCCTACGTTGCGATATTTGTGAATTTAATTTGCAATATTTCAATAGAAGATAGTGGATGATGAAATAATAATAATTTCAACATACACAATTTTAGGACAATACTATGCCGCTTGAACCAAATAAATAGTCTTCCATATGGATATTTTTCATTACGATTTTTTGGAACACCAATACAACACAGGAGTCAAATAGAGAATTGTAAGTGCAAAATACCTTTAAAAGCTATGCTGAATACTACAAGAGTAAGTAGGTATATACAATATTATAATGTCAACGAAGTCATGTGTGCGTGCGTGCGTTCAGTGTGCATAGCATCGTGCATACGTGTACCTATTTTGGACTTATATGTACAAAGTATTGCCAAGATTATTTTTACAAGGAATATAAGTAGGCGGTTGTATTTCTGTGTAGTATGTTCGTTGTGATTGATCCAAGTATTAATCATGAATTCGATCACAGCTCTAAATAAAACATTGGATAAAATTAAAGCATCGACTGATATACATTGAACATGTAATCATTAATGGATTGGCTGATTCATTTTGAATCTTTATATCTGCCCGCAAGTTTATATATGTGGTATTGCCGTTACTTTGGGCATTTTTTAAACTATTATTATATAATAATTTCAAAGATAACAACTTAGTTTCTGTTTTGCACTGAAAAATTTGTTGTAAATTTTGAAATTTATCGTCTTATGTTTGTGGAATTTATTTCTACTGAGATTTTCATATGTATGCACATTCTATCCTATTTGTATCACTCTACAAAGTTTATAAGATTTAGTTCGTGCTTTTGTCAAATTAAATCATTTGTTTTACTGAAATTATTTTTGACCAACCGTCTTTTAGCTTTACTCAAAACTGCCAAATTCATTGCTCACAAATAAAAATAAAACCCTTTTAAAAGTCCTCAACAATAGGGTAATAATTAAAGGGTTGTACCTTGTTTGGTGAATACATTTTAATGGCATACGTGATTGTCAAGTAGCGGGAGTACCTCAAAGTTAAAGTACCTTTTGCCTCATGAGGGTGTCGCGGTAGTCGTGGTGCGGGGGCGCGCGCATGGCCGGGTTGGGGTGGTGGCGCAGGTAGCTCTCCGTGGGGCCCGGCTCGCGGCGCACCTTCGCGCCCGGCAGCACCAGCGGCGTCGTGCGGTACGGCTGCGTTCAGATACAATGTCCTTATATACCGGAAATATATTTGAAGAACTTGTATTCAGACTTCAATAATAATATTGATGACAATGATAATATTTATAACATAGTTTTTCTTACTGGTCTTATTAAAATGCGTTTATTTATATCTGTATTGTTTTCATTACAAGGACCGGTCGAAAAACATTTCGGTATATTTTGATTGCTGTTAAAAGAATAAAAATATTGTAATGAGTTAGCGAAATAAAAACATTGTAGTGAACTAAACATGTTTCTTTTTCTTACCGCTCATATTTTTTTATTACTTATAGTTATTTTTCCCTATGTGCAGTTTGATCGAAAATTCGACTGATGCGTCAGATTCGTCAGATTTTAGGGAAACGACGAGTCTGGAAGCATTATTGTCAATAACCTCCAACCAATAACGGAAAGTATATTTGTCTACGGTGGCAGTACATGTGAGGGTAATTAAAAACCTTTTAACGATTTTTATAGATGATTCAATGACATTGAAGTGATCAGCATTAGGTACCTACTTCCGGCTCTTTTTATCGTCCCACCGTTGGACAGGGTCTCCTCTCAGATTGAGAAGTTAATGCCATAGTGGACACTTATTATCGTTGAAAAAATTTTAATTTCCGTTACTAAAATATAAATTAATTAAATCAATTTAATTAATTTACGTTTTCAGTAATTCGTCGCTATTGATTTTACAATCAATTAGATACTTTTATTATACATAGGTCTGTTTCACTACTCATAACATTTTTTAGAGAAAACTTATTAAAATCGTGTGTTGTTTTTATTGCACATAGTTAAAAAACTACATATTATAAACCT